>CM064486.1:67843003-67958003 GCA_032716605.1 Paralithodes platypus
GATTTCCACTTGAGGGATTTTTTTCTTGACTCCTTTCTCCCTCATGTTTATCCCCATTGTTTTTCTAATTTTAAGACGTTTTCCCCATTATTTTGACGATTTTAAGAACTGTCAACCCATTTCTGTCAATTTTAAGACCTTTCGTGCCATTTAGGTGTCGATTTTGTCCTGGCGAGCGATAGCGAGCCTGTAATTTAATAGGAACCGGCCTTCGGCCGGGAAATTTTTCTACCGAAAAATGTACAAATTTATCTTGAAAGGGGGTCTAGGGGGTGTAATTTTAAGGTTGATGGAGGTCTAGGGAACTAACTAAAAACCTCCCCTTAACCCCTTCTCTACCGGTGACGTCCTGGGTGGTATATTCTGGCAACTGTTAGACGATTATATTCAGTTTAAAAAGGGCCTCCAGCAATTAACAGGCTTCGAACTAGCTCACTCAACCCTTTTTACCACCACAGATCCTTCTTGAACGGCACACAATTGTCTAAATATGGCTAGAATATGATTAAAAAGACGTCGCCGGTACAGAAGGGGTTAACAAGACCCTCTGAAATACATAGGTCCTTCTTAACCCTCTCCGACATATGACGCGATTTTGAGCCTATTGGGGATACTTTAAAGCCTTTGTTACCATCAGGTGTATTTAGAAACCTTTAGTGTAGTTACTTCAACCTCTGCAGTTGTCTTTGAGTTAGCTGTGTTGAGCCTATTGGGGATACTTTAAACCCTTTGTGACCATCAGGCGTATTTAGAAACCTTTAGTTTAGTTAGACTGGACAAAGACCTCTGCCGTTCACTGTCTTTGAGTTAGCTGGTGAATGTTAAGGCTCTCAGCCTATTGGGGATACTTTAAATAGCCTTTGTTACTATCAGGGGTATTTACAACCCCTTTAGTTTAGTGACTTAAAACCTCTGCAGTTGTCATTGAGTTAGCTGTGGGCAGAAAACTAATTTTGGAGAGGTAATTATAAGAGTGAGAGAACTCTATGTCTTATTGCTAATCTGGCAACCTCTGCGTCATATGAGTCTGAAGGGGTTAAGCTCCTGAAAATCGTCTAATTGTAGCCAGCATCAAAGGAAACCAAAGGGGGTCTTGCGCAAAACCGGTTTATGAATTACATAAATATATTTCCTGACTCGCATATTGGCTGGGCCCGTAATAAAGAAAAGCAAATATTTTTAAGAATACAAAACCTAAAATCTTATTGGACTTCGGAAATATCGCTGGGTGGGGCTTAGAGAGAGAGAGAGAGAGAGAGAGAGAGAGAGAGAGAGAGAGAGAGGAAAGGGAAGAGAAGGAGAGAAGGGGAAAACGGAAAGAGCAATAGAGAGAGAGAGAGAGAGAGAGGAAAAAGAGAGAGAGAGAGAAAGAGAGAGAGAGAGAGAGAGAGAGAGAGAGAGAGAGAGAGAGAGAGAGAGAGAGAGAGAAAGAGAGAAAAAAAGAGAGAGAGAGAGAGAGAGAGAGAGAGAGAGAGAGAGAGAGAAAGAGAGAGAGAGAGAGAGAGAGAGAGAGAGAGAGAGTTATAATAGGATTTCAGAGGCTATCTGGAACGTTAAGGGGAGGCAGACCGTTTTTCGGGATATCCTTCTCCCTCATGTTTAGCCCCATTCTTTTTTATTATAAGATGTTCGGCCCATTAGTTTGGCGATTCTAACACCTTTCGCCCCATTTCGTTGTCAATGTTAAGACCTTTCGTGCCATTTAGGTATCGATTTTTTCCTGGCGAGCGATAGCGAGCCTGCAATTTTAAGAGGAACCGGCACATTTTTCTACCGAAAATTGTACAAATTTATCTTGAAGGGGGGTCTAGGGGGTGTTTTTCTAAGTTTGATGGAGGTCTAGGGAGGAAACTAAAAAAAAATATGAATAAATTAATTAATAGACCAAACAAACGGCCAGCCTCCCCTTAAGCTATAAGTAGCGCCAACCAACTTGACAATAATCTGGACCTCCCTAACTTCTTATAACTCAAAATGAAGGAAAGCAATCGGGCTGGTATGTCTACCATTTGGGAAGAGTCCATCAGGAATTAGGTGTGGATATTTACAGCCACTATGCTCAAGGTCTTTTTGAGTTACGAAGGGGTCAGGGATCGAAATGTTTGTCAGGTTGGTTGGCGCTAATTTATAGCACACTGTAAGTCAAGAACAACGTCAGGATTGGAGCCCCTTTTTAAGAACCCCAGCCCAGAGAGAGAGAGAGAGAGAGAGAGAGAGAGAGAGAGAGACTTACTTACTTGTTACTTGGTGTGGAGTTTCTCAGCCGCGCTCCGTCACTAGATGTGACGCTCGTCGCAGCTGCCCTTTAAACCATCTAGCACTTGTAGTCTTGTCTCACAGTGCCATCTTCTAAGTCATAACACTCCCTGAACAAATGTGTTTTTAGTGACTTTTTAAAGGCCTTTATGTTCGCACACCTTTTCACATTAACTGGTAGATTATTATAAAGTCTCGGTGCACTCTTTTCGAAGGCCCTAAATCCAAATTCATGATTGCACCGTGGCTCATTCAATTGATGCAGCACGTTGCCATGTCTCAGCATCATATCAGTGCCAACATTGAAGTCTTCCAATAAGTCTCGCACATATTCCGGCTTTCCAAAGTTCAAAGCTTGATACACTATAACACACAGTTTGAATATGATCCTCGCTTTCACCGGCAGCCAATGCAGGTCAATTAATGCCGGCGTTATACTCGCACGGAATGGTAAACTCTTTATTAATCTTGCTGCTCTATTCATTATAAGTTGTAGTTTTCGTAGCAAGTAATTTGGTAGTCGATAATATAGAGAATTACAATAGTCTAATTTACTAATTACATGATTGTGGATCAACATTTTGGTTGTATTAATATCCAGATATTTTCTCACAAAAGCAATATTCCTCAGATGATAGGCAGAGATTCGCACTGTTTGATTAATCTGGTTTTTAAATGACAGTTCACTATCAACCAAAACTCCCAAATCCTTCACCACACTACTCACAGTCATCACACTATCATTGATATTGAGGCTTTGCACGCCCAGTCTCTCAAGGTTCACCCGTCTGCCTACTAATAGGCATTCAGTTTTATTTTCATTTAATTTCAGTTGCTTTGACTCCATCCACTTCCCAATGTCTTTTAGTAAACCACTAATCTTCTCCTCAACATTCACCACGTCACTTAGTGCCAGATAGAATTGGGTGTCATCCGCAAACAGTTTGAATTTCACTCCATGTTTCATTAATATGCTAGATAGTGCAATTGTATATATACAGAATAGAATTGGTCCAAGAACACTCCCTTGAGGGACGCCCCTCTCTAGATGCTTCATCTCTGAGAATTTATTACTTATTTGCACACAATAAGTTCTGTTAGTAAGGTAACTTTGAAGGTATTCCAGCGCATTACCATCAATACCAATAGCTTTACAGTCTTCTATAGTAAGCTATGCACCACTGTATCGAACGCAGCACTCAATTTCCAACAAAATTAAGATTCCACACTTCGCGTTGTCCATTTGCACGAGTAAATCATTAATCACAGAGCACATCGTGGTTTCCGTAGAGTAAAGTCTTCTATATGCGGACTGGTTGTCTGGGAGAGCCTTCACTAAACTCGAGAGAGAGAGAGAGAGAGAGAGAGAGAGAGAGAGAGAGAGAGAGAGAGAGAGAGAGAGAGAGAGAGAGAGAGAATTGCTGAGAACTTCCCAGGTGGGGCCACGCCTTTCTTCACAGCACATTTGAACACTCGGCTACGCTATTATAAGCCACGCTAACACAAACACTCTGGATATACAGACCCATCGCCCCATATCTTCGCCAATATTAACCCCTTCACCACCATGACGTAATGTTTAGCCTTTCCTGGTTACCATTAGACGATTTTCTTGACTTGTTAATCTACCTCTAGGACTCAAATGGGTGAATGCGATCTCAATAAACCCTCTTCATAACGCAGGTCCTTCCTAAACTGCATAACATCATCTAATTATAGCCAGACTTAAGGGGAGATTTCCACTTGAGGGATTATTTTGTTGACCCCTTTCTCCCTCATGTTTAGCCCAATTGCTTTTGATATTATAAAACGTTCGCCCCGTTAGTTTGGCGATTTTAAGAACTTTCACTCCATTTTAAGACCTTTCGTGCCATTCAGGTGTCGATGTTATCCTGGCGAGCGATAGCGAGCCTGTAATTTAAGAGGAAACGGCCTTCGGCCGTGACATTTTTCTACCGAAAAATGTACAAATTTATCTTGAAAGGGACTCAAGGGGGTGTAATTTTAAGCTTGATGGAGGTCTAGGGAACAAACTAAATACCTCCCCTTAAAGGTAAAATGGCGTCATGGTGCTGAAGGGGTTAAGACCTTCCGTGCCAGTTAGGGTGTCGATGTTTTCCCGGCGATTGATAGCGGGCCTATAATTTGGAAGGTAGCTCGCTCAGCATCCTATGGCTGCCAGGTGAACAAATGACTAATAACTAGGAGAACATAAACACACCTTCTTTGTCGAGTCTTCCGTCCGTTTATACTATTCCTTATGCCGACGTGTCTGTGTTAGGGGGAGACAGGCCGTTTATACTATTCCTTATGCCCACGTGTCTGTGTTAGGGGGAGACAGGCCGTTTATACTATTCCTTATGCCCACGTGTCTGTGTTAGGGGGAGACAGGCCGTTTATACTATTCCTTATGCCCACGTGTCTGTGTTAGGGGGAGACAGGCCGTTTATACTATTCCTTATGCCCACGTGTCTGTGTTAGGGGGAGACAGGCCGTTTATACTATTCCTTATGCCCACGTGTCTGTGTTAGGGGGAGACAGGCCGTTTATACTATTCCTTATGCCCACGTGTCTGTGTTAGGGGGAGACAGGCCGTTTATACTATTCCTTATGCCCACGTGTCTGTGTTAGGGGGAGACAGGCCGTTTATACTATTCCTTATGCCCACGTGTCTGTGTTAGGGGGAGACAGGCCGTTTATACTATTCCTTATGCCCACGTGTCTGTGTTAGGGGGAGACAGGCCGTTTATACTATTCCTTATGCCCACGTGTCTGTGTTAGGGGGAGACAGGCCGTTTATACTATTCCTTATGCCCACGTGTCTGTGTTAGGGGGAGACAGGCCGTTTATACTATTCCTTATGCCCACGTGTCTGTGTTAGGGGGAGACAGGCCGTTTATACTATTCCTTATGCCCACGTGTCTGTGTTAGGGGGAGACAGGCCGTTTATACTATTCCTTATGCCCACGTGTCTGTGTTAGGGGGAGACAGGCCGTTTATACTATTCCTTATGCCCACGTGTCTGTGTTAGGGGGAGACAGGCCGTTTATACTATTCCTTATGCCCACGTGTCTGTGTTAGGGGGAGACAGGCCGTTTATACTATTCCTTATGCCCACGTGTCTGTGTTAGGGGGAGACAGGCCGTTTATACTATTCCTTATGCCCACGTGTCTGTGTTAGGGGGAGACAGGCCGTTTATACTATTCCTTATGCCCACGTGTCTGTGTTAGGGGGAGACAGGCCGTTTATACTATTCCTTATGCCCACGTGTCTGTGTTAGGGGGAGACAGGCCGTTTATACTATTCCTTATGCCCACGTGTCTGTGTTAGGGGGAGACAGGCCGTTTATACTATTCCTTATGCCCACGTGTCTGTGTTAGGGGGAGACAGGCCGTTTATACTATTCCTTATGCCCACGTGTCTGTGTTAGGGGGAGACAGGCCGTTTATACTATTCCTTATGCCCACGTGTCTGTGTTAGGGGGAGACAGGCCGTTTATACTATTCCTTATGCCCACGTGTCTGTGTTAGGGGGAGACAGGCCGTTTATACTATTCCTTATGCCCACGTGTCTGTGTTAGGGGGAGACAGGCCGTTTATACTATTCCTTATGCCCACGTGTCTGTGTTAGGGGGAGACAGGCCGTTTATACTATTCCTTATGCCCACGTGTCTGTGTTAGGGGGAGACAGGCCGTTTATACTATTCCTTATGCCCACGTGTCTGTGTTAGGGGGAGACAGGCCGTTTATACTATTCCTTATGCCCACGTGTCTGTGTTAGGGGGAGACAGGCCGTTTATACTATTCCTTATGCCCACGTGTCTGTGTTAGGGGGAGACAGGCCGTTTATACTATTCCTTATGCCCACGTGTCTGTGTTAGGGGGAGACAGGCCGTTTATACTATTCCTTATGCCCACGTGTCTGTGTTAGGGGGAGACAGGCCGTTTATACTATTCCTTATGCCCACGTGTCTGTGTTAGGGGGAGACAGGCCGTTTATACTATTCCTTATGCCCACGTGTCTGTGTTAGGGGGAGACAGGCCGTTTATACTATTCCTTATGCCCACGTGTCTGTGTTAGGGGGAGACAGGCCGTTTATACTATTCCTTATGCCCACGTGTCTGTGTTAGGGGGAGACAGGCCGTTTATACTATTCCTTATGCCCACGTGTCTGTGTTAGGGGGAGACAGGCCGTTTATACTATTCCTTATGCCCACGTGTCTGTGTTAGGGGGAGACAGGCCGTTTATACTATTCCTTATGCCCACGTGTCTGTGTTAGGGGGAGACAGGCCGTTTATACTATTCCTTATGCCCACGTGTCTGTGTTAGGGGGAGACAGGCCGTTTATACTATTCCTTATGCCCACGTGTCTGTGTTAGGGGGAGACAGGCCGTTTATACTATTCCTTCTGCCCACGTGTCTGTGTTAGGGGGAGACAGGCCGTTTATACTATTCCTTATGCCCACGTGTCTGTGTTAGGGGGAGACAGGCCGTTTATACTATTCCTTATGCCCACGTGTCTGTGTTAGGGGGAGACAGGCCGTTTATACTATTCCTTATGCCCACGTGTCTGTGTTAGGGGGAGACAGGCCGTTTATACTATTCCTTATGCCCACGTGTCTGTGTTAGGGGGAGACAGGCCGTTTATACTATTCCTTATGCCCACGTGTCTGTGTTAGGGGGAGACAGGCCGTTTATACTATTCCTTATGCCCACGTGTCTGTGTTAGGGGGAGACAGGCCGTTTATACTATTCCTTATGCCCACGTGTCTGTGTTAGGGGGAGACAGGCCGTTTATACTATTCCTTATGCCCACGTGTCTGTGTTAGGGGGAGACAGGCCGTTTATACTATTCCTTATGCCCACGTGTCTGTGTTAGGGGGAGACAGGCCGTTTATACTATTCCTTATGCCCACGTGTCTGTGTTAGGGGGAGACAGGCCGTTTATACTATTCCTTATGCCCACGTGTCTGTGTTAGGGGGAGACAGGCCGTTTATACTATTCCTTATGCCCACGTGTCTGTGTTAGGGGGAGACAGGCCGTTTATACTATTCCTTATGCCCACGTGTCTGTGTTAGGGGGAGACAGGCCGTTTATACTATTCCTTATGCCCACGTGTCTGTGTTAGGGGGAGACAGGCCGTTTATACTATTCCTTATGCCCACGTGTCTGTGTTAGGGGGAGACAGGCCGTTTATACTATTCCTTATGCCCACGTGTCTGTGTTAGGGGGAGACAGGCCGTTTATACTATTCCTTATGCCCACGTGTCTGTGTTAGGGGGAGACAGGCCGTTATACTATTCCTTATGCCCACGTGTCTGTGTTAGGGGGAGACAGGCCGTTTATACTATTCCTTATGCCCACGTGTCTGTGTTAGGGGGAGACAGGCCGTTTATACTATTCCTTATGCCCACGTGTCTGTGTTAGGGGGAGACAGGCCGTTTATACTATTCCTTATGCCCACGTGTCTGTGTTAGGGGGAGACAGGCCGTTTATACTATTCCTTATGCCCACGTGTCTGTGTTAGGGGGAGACAGGCCGTTTATACTATTCCTTATGCCCACGTGTCTGTGTTAGGGGGAGACAGGCCGTTTATACTATTCCTTATGCCCACGTGTCTGTGTTAGGGGGAGACAGGCCGTTTATACTATTCCTTATGCCCACGTGTCTGTGTTAGGGGGAGACGGGCCGTTTATACTATTCCTTATGCCCACGTGTCTGTGTTAGGGGGAGACAGGCCGTTTATACTATTCCTTATGCCCACGTGTCTGTGTTAGGGGGAGACAGGCCGTTTATACTATTCCTTATGCCCACGTGTCTGTGTTAGGGGGAGACAGGCCGTTTATACTATTCCTTATGCCCACGTGTCTGTGTTAGGGGGAGACAGGCCGTTTACTATTCCTTATGCCCACGTGTCTGTGTTAGGGGGAGACAGGCCGTTTATACTATTCCTTATGCCCACGTGTCTGTGTTAGGGGGAGACAGGCCGTTTATACTATTCCTTATGCCCACGTGTCTGTGTTAGGGGGAGACAGGCCGTTTATACTATTCCTTATGCCCACGTGTCTGTGTTAGGGGGAGACAGGCCGTTTATACTATTCCTTATGCCCACGTGTCTGTGTTAGGGGGAGACAGGCCGTTTATACTATTCCTTATGCCCACGTGTCTGTGTTAGGGGGAGACAGGCCGTTTATACTATTCCTTATGCCCACGTGTCTGTGTTAGGGGGAGACAGGCCGTTTATACTATTCCTTATGCCCACGTGTCTGTGTTAGGGGGAGACAGGCCGTTTATACTATTCCTTATGCCCACGTGTCTGTGTTAGGGGGAGACAGGCCGTTTATACTATTCCTTATGCCCACGTGTCTGTGTTAGGGGGAGACAGGCCGTTTATACTATTCCTTATGCCCACGTGTCTGTGTTAGGGGGAGACAGGCCGTTTATACTATTCCTTATGCCCACGTGTCTGTGTTAGGGGGAGACAGGCCGTTTATACTATTCCTTATGCCCACGTGTCTGTGTTAGGGGGAGACAGGCCGTTTATACTATTCCTTATGCCCACGTGTCTGTGTTAGGGGGAGACAGGCCGTTTATACTATTCCTTATGCCCACGTGTCTGTGTTAGGGGGAGACGGGCCGTTTATACTATTCCTTATGCCCACGTGTCTGTGTTAGGGGGAGACAGGCCGTTTATACTATTCCTTATGCCCACGTGTCTGTGTTAGGGGGAGACAGGCCGTTTATACTATTCCTTATGCCCACGTGTCTGTGTTAGGGGGAGACAGGCCGTTTATACTATTCCTTATGCCCACGTGTCTGTGTTAGGGGGAGACAGGCCGTTTATACTATTCCTTATGCCCACGTGTCTGTGTTAGGGGGAGACAGGCCGTTTATACTATTCCTTATGCCCACGTGTCTGTGTTAGGGGGAGACAGGCCGTTTATACTATTCCTTCTGCCCACGTGTCTGTGTTAGGGGGAGACAGGCCGTTTATACTATTCCTTCTGCCCACGTGTCTGTGTTAGGGGGAGACAGGCCGTTTATACTATTCCTTATGCCCACGTGTCTGTGTTAGGGGGAGACAGGCCGTTTATACTATTCCTTATGCCCACGTGTCTGTGTTAGGGGGAGACAGGCCGTTTATACTATTCCTTATGCCCACGTGTCTGTGTTAGGGGGAGACAGGCCGTTTATACTATTCCTTATGCCCACGTGTCTGTGTTAGGGGGAGACAGGCCGTTTATACTATTCCTTATGCCCACGTGTCTGTGTTAGGGGGAGACAGGCCGTTTATACTATTCCTTATGCCCACGTGTCTGTGTTAGGGGGAGACAGGCCGTTTATACTATTCCTTATGCCCACGTGTCTGTGTTAGGGGGAGACAGGCCGTTTATACTATTCCTTATGCCCACGTGTCTGTGTTAGGGGGAGACAGGCCGTTTATACTAATACTTAGTACTGCGTGTCTGTGTTAGGGGGAGACAGGCCGTTTATACTATTCCTTATGCCCACGTGTCTGTGTTAGGGGGAGACAGGCCGTTTATACTATTCCTTATGCCCACGTGTCTGTGTTAGGGGGAGACAGGCCGTTTATACTATTCCTTATGCCCACGTGTCTGTGTTAGGGGGAGACAGGCCGTTTATACTATTCCTTATGCCCACGTGTCTGTGTTAGGGGGAGACAGGCCGTTTATACTATTCCTTATGCCCACGTGTCTGTGTTAGGGGGAGACAGGCCGTTTATACTATTCCTTATGCCCACGTGTCTGTGTTAGGGGGAGACAGGCCGTTTATACTATTCCTTATGCCCACGTGTCTGTGTTAGGGGGAGACAGGCCGTTTATACTATTCCTTATGCCCACGTGTCTGTGTTAGGGGGAGACAGGCCGTTTATACTATTCCTTATGCCCACGTGTCTGTGTTAGGGGGGGACAGGCCGTTTATACTATTCCTTATGCCCACGTGTCTGTGTTAGGGGGAGACAGGCCGTTTATACTATTCCTTATGCCCACGTGTCTGTGTTAGGGGGAGACAGGCCGTTTATACTATTCCTTATGCCCACGTGTCTGTGTTAGGGGGAGACAGGCCGTTTATACTATTCCTTATGCCCACGTGTCTGTGTTAGGGGGAGACAGGCCGTTTATACTATTCCTTATGCCCACGTGTCTGTGTTAGGGGGAGACAGGCCGTTTATACTATTCCTTATGCCCACGTGTCTGTGTTAGGGGGAGACAGGCCGTTTATACTATTCCTTATGCCCACGTGTCTGTGTTAGGGGGAGACAGGCCGTTTATACTATTCCTTATGCCCACGTGTCTGTGTTAGGGGGAGACAGGCCGTTTATACTATTCCTTATGCCCACGTGTCTGTGTTAGGGGGAGACAGGCCGTTTATACTATTCCTTATGCCCACGTGTCTGTGTTAGGGGGAGACAGGCCGTTTATACTATTCCTTATGCCCACGTGTCTGTTAGGGGGAGACAGGCCGTTTATACTATTCCTTATGCCCACGTGTCTGTGTTAGGGGGAGACAGGCCGTTTATACTATTCCTTATGCCCACGTGTCTGTGTTAGGGGGAGACAGGCCGTTTATACTATTCCTTATGCCCACGTGTCTGTGTTAGGGGGGGACAGGCCGTTTATACTATTCCTTATGCCCACGTGTCTGTGTTAGGGGGAGACAGGCCGTTTATACTATTCCTTATGCCCACGTGTCTGTGTTAGGGGGAGACAGGCCGTTTATACTATTCCTTATGCCCACGTGTCTGTGTTAGGGGGAGACAGGCCGTTTATACTATTCCTTATGCCCACGTGTCTGTGTTAGGGGGAGACAGGCCGTTTATACTATTCCTTATGCCCACGTGTCTGTGTTAGGGGGAGACAGGCCGTTTATACTATTCCTTATGCCCACGTGTCTGTGTTAGGGGGAGACAGGCCGTTTATACTATTCCTTATGCCCACGTGTCTGTGTTAGGGGGAGACAGGCCGTTTATACTATTCCTTATGCCCACGTGTCTGTGTTAGGGGGAGACAGGCCGTTTATACTATTCCTTATGCCCACGTGTCTGTGTTAGGGGGAGACAGGCCGTTTATACTATTCCTTATGCCCACGTGTCTGTGTTAGGGGGAGACAGGCCGTTTATACTATTCCTTATGCCCACGTGTCTGTGTTAGGGGGAGACAGGCCGTTTATACTATTCCTTATGCCCACGTGTCTGTGTTAGGGGGAGACAGGCCGTTTATACTATTCCTTATGCCCACGTGTCTGTGTTAGGGGGAGACAGGCCGTTTATACTATTCCTTATGCCCACGTGTCTGTGTTAGGGGGAGACAGGCCGTTTATACTATTCCTTATGCCCACGTGTCTGTGTTAGGGGGAGACAGGCCGTTTATACTATTCCTTATGCCCACGTGTCTGTGTTAGGGGGAGACAGGCCGTTTATACTATTCCTTATGCCCACGTGTCTGTGTTAGGGGGAGACAGGCCGTTTATACTATTCCTTATGCCCACGTGTCTGTGTTAGGGGGAGACAGGCCGTTTATACTATTCCTTATGCCCACGTGTCTGTGTTAGGGGGAGACAGGCCGTTTATACTATTCCTTATGCCCACGTGTCTGTGTTAGGGGGAGACAGGCCGTTTATACTATTCCTTATGCCCACGTGTCTGTGTTAGGGGGAGACAGGCCGTTTATACTATTCCTTATGCCCACGTGTCTGTGTTAGGGGGAGACAGGCCGTTTATACTATTCCTTATGCCCACGTGTCTGTGTTAGGGGGAGACAGGCCGTTTATACTATTCCTTATGCCCACGTGTCTGTGTTAGGGGGAGACAGGCCGTTTATACTATTCCTTATGCCCACGTGTCTGTGTTAGGGGGAGACAGGCCGTTTATACTATTCCTTATGCCCACGTGTCTGTGTTAGGGGGAGACAGGCCGTTTATACTATTCCTTCTGCCCACGTGTCTGTGTTAGGGGGAGACAGGCCGTTTATACTATTCCTTCTGCCCACGTGTCTGTGTTAGGGGGAGACAGGCCGTTTATACTATTCCTTCTGCCACGTGTCTGTGTTAGGGGGAGACAGGCCGTTTATACTATTCCTTCTGCCCACGTGTCTGTGTTAGGGGGAGACAGGCCGTTTATACTATTCCTTATGCCCACGTGTCTGTGTTAGGGGGAGACAGGCCGTTTATACTATTCCTTATGCCCACGTGTCTGTGTTAGGGGGAGACAGGCCGTTTATACTATTCCTTATGCCCACGTGTCTGTGTTAGGGGGAGACAGGCCGTTTATACTATTCCTTATGCCCACGTGTCTGTGTTAGGGGGAGACAGGCCGTTTATACTATTCCTTATGCCCACGTGTCTGTGTTAGGGGGAGACAGGCCGTTTATACTATTCCTTATGCCCACGTGTCTGTGTTAGGGGGAGACAGGCCGTTTATACTATTCCTTATGCCCACGTGTCTGTGTTAGGGGGAGACAGGCCGTTTATACTATTCCTTATGCCCACGTGTCTGTGTTAGGGGGAGACAGGCCGTTTATACTATTCCTTATGCCCACGTGTCTGTGTTAGGGGGAGACAGGCCGTTTATACTATTCCTTATGCCCACGTGTCTGTGTTAGGGGGAGACAGGCCGTTTATACTATTCCTTATGCCCACGTGTCTGTGTTAGGGGGAGACAGGCCGTTTATACTATTCCTTATGCCCACGTGTCTGTGTTAGGGGGAGACAGGCCGTTTATACTATTCCTTATGCCCACGTGTCTGTGTTAGGGGGAGACAGGCCGTTTATACTATTCCTTATGCCCACGTGTCTGTGTTAGGGGGAGACAGGCCGTTTATACTATTCCTTATGCCCACGTGTCTGTGTTAGGGGGAGACAGGCCGTTTATACTATTCCTTATGCCCACGTGTCTGTGTTAGGGGGAGACAGGCCGTTTATACTATTCCTTATGCCCACGTGTCTGTGTTAGGGGGAGAGACAGGCCGTTTATACTATTCCTTATGCCCACGTGTCTGTGTTAGGGGGAGACAGGCCGTTTATACTATTCCTTATGCCCACGTGTCTGTGTTAGGGGGAGACAGGCCGTTTATACTATTCCTTATGCCCACGTGTCTGTGTTAGGGGGAGACAGGCCGTTTTTCTGGTCCCCCTTCTTCCTCATGTTTAGCTTTCAGATTATTTGACGTTCGGCCCATTAGTTTGGCGATCTTAATACCTTTCACCCAATTTTATTGTCAATTTTAAGGCCTTTCGTGCCATTTAGGTGTCGATATTTTAAGAGGAAGCGGCCTTCGGCCGGGACATTTTTCTACCGAAAAATGTACACATTTATCTTGAAGGGGGGGTCTAGGGGGTGTTTCTAAGATTGATGGAGGTCTAGGGGGTGTTTCTAAGATTGATGGAGGTCTAGCGAGGAAACTAAGAAATATAGGAATAAATTAATTGATAGACCCCCCAAAAAAGGCCAGTCTTCCCTTAAGAAAACGATCACAAACGCACTTTTACACACACACACACACACACACACACACACACCCAAACGCACACCCACACACGCACACACACACACATCATGATGAACACTGTCACCAATCCCAAGTATGTGGAAAAGACATAGCAAGTTATTAAAGACTGGCAATAGAAGAACTAAATATATGAGTGACAAATTTAGCCTTATAAACTCAAATATAACTGATCACAGGAATTAGGGGGAGACGGTCGTTTTTTCTGGTCTGCTTTCTCCCTAGTGTTTAGTCCCATTAGTTTTGAGATTTTAGACATTCAGGCCCATTTGTTTGGCGATTTTAAGACCTTTCGTCCCATTTCATTATAAATTTTAAGACCTATCGTGCCATTTAGGTGTCGATTTTTTTATGAAGAGCGATAGCGAGCCTGTAATTATAAGAGGAACCGGCCTTCGGCCGGGAAATTTTTCTTCCGAAAAATCTACAAATTTATCTTGAGGGGGGGGGGGGTCTAGGGGATGTTTTTCTAAGTTTGAGGGATGTCTAGCGAGGAAACTAAGAATTTATGAATGAATGAATTTATAGGCCAAAAAAAGCAGTCGGTGTCCCCTTAAGGGGAGGTGTTTAGTTTGTTCCCTAGATTTCCATTAAGCTTAGAATTATACCCCCTAGACACCCTCTCAAGATAAATTTGTACATTTTTCGGTAGAAAAATATCCTGGCCGAAGGCCACTTCCTCTTAAATTACAGGCTCGCTATCGCTCGCCAGGAAAATATCGACACCTAACTGGCACGAAAGGTCTTAAAATTGAAACAAATGGGGCAAAAGTTTTTAAAATCGCCAAACTAATGGGGCGAATGGCTTAAAATGTCAAAAGCAATGAGGCTAAATATGAGGGAGAAAGGGGTCGAGAAAAAATTCCCCCTAGTGGAATTCTCACCTTAACCCTTTGAATACCAGCGACGTATGTCATATTGTATTCCAGCTATATGTAAACGATACTATACAGCTTAGGAAGGATCTGTGGTAGTTAAGGGGAGGTTTTTAGTTAGTTCCCTAGACTCCCATCAATCTTAAAATTACACCCCCTAGGCCCCTTTTCAAGATAAATGTGTACATTTTTCGGTAGAAAAATGTCCAGGCCGAAGGCCGATTCCTCTTAAATTACAGGCTCGCTATCGCTCGCCAGGAAAAAATCGACAGCTAAATGGAACGAAGGTCTTAAAATTGACAGAAATGGGGCGAAAGTTCATAAAATAATTCAACTAATGGGCGAACGTCTTAAAATTTCAAAAGCAATGGGGCTGAACATGAGGGAGAAAGGGGTCCAGAAAACAGTCCCTCAAGTGGAAATCTCCCCTTAAAAAGGTTGGTTGAGATAGTTCGAAGCCTTAGTATTGTTATATCCTTCCTAAGCTGAATATAATCGCATAGTAGTTGCCAGAAAATTATATAAATGACGTCCCTGGTACTGTATGAGTTAAGAGGGGTGACCTGTTTTTTTATATTTCTGTCCTTTTCTTTCTTTCTCTGGCTTGTATCCATTCGGCCCCATTCAGCCAACTATTTTAAGATGTTTATCCCCATCTATGTGTCGATTTCTTCCTGGCGAGCGATAGCGAGCCAGCATTATATGAAGAAATCCGGCTTCGCCGGAGAAATTTTTCTATCGAAAAATTTACAAATTTAGCCTGCTGTCAAACAAAAATAAAAAATATGCTGGCTCGCTACCGCTCACCAGTAAGAAATTGACACCTGGATAGGGATAAACGTCTTAAAACAGTAGGCTGAATGGGGCCAAATGGATACAAGCCAGAGAAAGATAGAAAAGGACAGAACAAAAACAGGTCACCCTCCTTAAGTGGGATACATTAGAGATAGGAGGAGGGTACAATAGCTGTAATAAGTGATGTCTCGGCACCAAGTATGTGTTGATCAATAATTGGTATCAGCAATATCTAAGCTTCATTTCTTCATATCGAGTGAAATGTATAAACACGTTCCTACTTTTACCCACCCTATTCAACATCTGACAGACATTAATACAGCACAGAGCGAGCCAAACGTAATGAGAGCTGGGACATGACTTATTAGCGCAACCGTAACCACCCTATTCAACTTCTGACAAACATTAATACAGCACAGAGCGAGCCAAACGTAATGACAGCTGGGACATGACTTATTAGCGCGACCGTAACCACCCTATTCAACATCTGACAGACATTAATACAGCACAGAGTGAGCCACACGTAATGACAGCTGGGACATGACTTATTAGCGCGACCGTAGCCACCCTATTCAACATCTGACAAACATTAATACAGCACAGAGCGAGCCAAACGTAATGACAGCTGGGACATGACTTATTAGCGCGACCATAACCACCCTATTCAACATCTGACAGACATTAATACAGCACAAAGCGAGCCACACGTAATGACAGCTGGGACATGACTTATTAGCGCGACCGTAGCCACCCTATTCAACATCTGACAAACATTAATACAGCACAGAGCGAGCCAAACGTAATGACAGCTGGGACATGACTTATTAGCGCGACTGTACATTAGAGATAGGAGGAGGGGACACTATAACAAATGCATACCCTGTATTTCTTTGCAATTGACGGTAAAATACAAAGCTCTCATCAAAACATTTCAGTTATTTTAAGGGGAGATTTCCACTTGAGATATATATTTCTGGACCCCTTTCTCCCTCATGGTTAGCTCCATTGCTTTTGAGATTTTAAGACGTTCGCCCTAGTAGTTTTCACAATTTAAGACATTTTGCCCCATTTCTGTCAATTTCAAGACCTTTCGTGCCATTAAGGTGTCGATTTTTTCCTGGCGAGCGATAGCGAGCCTGTAATTTACGACCAACCGGCCTCCGGCCGGGATATTTTTCTGCCGAAAAATGTACAAATTTATCTTGAAAGGGGGTCTAGGGGGTGTAATTTTAAGCTTGATGAAAACGTAGGGAACAAACTAAATACCTCCCCTTAAAGATTTAATTTGTAGTGAGATATGGTGGTAATTACACTATATAAACATGGTCTTAAGGGAGCCCACCTCGTTTTTTGTTCTCTCTCTCTCCCTCTCTCTTTGGCTTGTATCTATTCGGCCCCATTCAGCCTGCTGTTTTAAGACGTTTATCCCCATCCAATTGTCAATATTTTCCTGGCCAACGGTAGCGAGCCAGCATATTTATATTCTTGTTTTGACAGCAAGCTAAATTTATACATTTTTCGATAGAAACATATCTCCGGCGAAGCCGGATTTCTCCATACAATGCTGGCTCGCTATCACTCGCCAGGAAGAAATAGATACCTGGATGGGGATAAACGTCTTAAAACAGTTGGATGAATGGGGCCGAATGGATACAAGCCAGGGAAAGAGAGAAAAGGAGAGAAAGAGACGAAAAAAAGCTGGCGACCCCCCTTAGAAGAGAAAATGTGTGAATATGATGCATCCAGTTTGGACATTACTCAAGCTTTACAAAAATGCTTGAAAATTGAAGCTGTTCAGTATATCAGTCTTATTATTACAAACTTGTTTTTCCAGACATGATTTTCGCATTTGGCTATCATTAGACGATTTTGTGCAGCTTAGAAAGGATCTGTGGGTATTATAAGGGTAAAGACTATCTCAATCAACCCTCTGACTTCCATATACCCTTCCTAATCTAAATAAAAAAGTCTAATAACTACCAGAAAACAGAAAAAAAATCCGTATTGGATCTTGAAAGGGTTAAACCAACTACATATAAACAAATAACATCTAAGCCTGGCACAGCCCCTATTGCAAAGCCCCTTGATTCTCGCTCCACCAAGCTGCAGCATTTGCAAGAACCCTATCCCGTCTTTTCCTATTAAGACGGACACTTTTAGTTACTGTTATATTATCCGGAGGGGGCGTATTATCCGGATACAAACTTAGATATTGATTCACTATATCTTTATTAATCTTTTCGCATGCAAATCGATTTTTTGTTCTCCTTTTTTTCTGTTTATTTTGCCTACTTGAAAGTGGGGTGGGCTGCTCCACTGGTTCATCACACTGTGGGGTGGGCTGCTCCACTGGTTCATCACACTGTGGGGTGGGCTGCTCCACTGGTTCATCACACTGTGGGGTGGGCTGCTCCACTGGTTCATCACACAGTGGGGTGGGTTGTTCCACTGGTTCATCACAGAGTGGGGTGGGTTGTTCCACTGGTTCATCACAGAGGGGGGTGGGCTGTTCCACTGGTTCATCACACAGTGGGGTGGGCTGTTCCACTGGTTCATCACACAGTGGGGTGGGTTCTGGCAAAGCCTCTTGATTCTCGCTCCACCAAGCTGCAGCATTTGCAAGAACCCTATCCCGTCTTTTCCTATTAAGACGGACACTTTTAGTTACTGTCATATTATCCGGAGGGGGCGTATTATCCGGATACAAACTTAGATATTGATTCACTATATCTTTATTAATCTTTTCGCATGCAAATCGATTTTTTGTTCTCCTTTTTTTCTGTTTATTTTGCCTACTTGAAAGTGGGGTGGGCTGCTCCACTGGTTCATCACACTGTGGGGTGGGCTGCTCCACTGGTTCATCACACTGTGGGGTGGGCTGCTCCACTGGTTCATCACACTGTGGGGTGCTCCACTGGTTCATCACACAGTGGGGTGGGCTGCTCCACTGGTTCATCACACTGTGGGGTGGACTGTTCCACTGGTTCATCACACTGTGGGGTGGAGTGTTCCACTGGTTCATCACAGAGTAGGGTGGGTTGTTCCACTGGTTCATCACAGAGTGGGGTGGGCTGTTCCACTGGTTCATCACACTGTGGGGTGGGCTGTTCCACTGGTTCATCACACAGTAGGGTGGGCTGTTCCACTGGTTCATCACACAGTGGGGTGGGCTGTTCCACTGGTTCATCACACAGTGGGGTGGGTTCTGGCAAAGCCTCTTGATTCTCGCTCCACCAAGCTGCAGCATTTGCAAGAACCCTATCCCGTCTTTTCCTATTAAGACGGACACTTTTAGTTACTGTCATATTATCCGGAGGGGGCGTATTATCCGGATACAAACTTAGATATTGATTCACTATATCTTTATTAATCTTTTCGCATGCAAATCGATTTTTTGTTCTCCTTTTTTTCTGTTTATTTTGCCTACTTGAAAGTGGGGTGGGCTGCTCCACTGGTTCATCACACTGTGGGGTGGGCTGCTCCACTGGTTCATCACACTGTGGGGTGGGCTGCTCCACTGGTTCATCACACTGTGGGGTGGGCTGCTCCACTGGTTCATCACACTGTGGGGTGGGCTGCTCCACTGGTTCATCACACTGTGGGGTGGACTGTTCCACTGGTTCATCACACTGTGGGGTGGAGTGTTCCACTGGTTCATCACAGAGTAGGGTAGGTTGTTCCACTGGTTCATCACAGAGTGGGGTGGGCTGTTCCACTGGTTCATCACACAGTGGGGTGGGCTGTTCCACTGGTTCATCACACAGTAGGGTGGGCTGTTCCACTGGTTCATCACACAGTGGGGTGGGCTGTTCCACTGGTTCATCACACAGTGGGGTGGGTTCTGGCAAAGCCTCTTGATTCTCGCTCCACCAAGCTGCAGCATTTGCAAGAACCCTATCCCGTCTTTTCCTATTAAGACGGACACTTTTAGTTACTGTCATATTATCCGGAGGGGGCGTATTATCCGGATACAAACTTAGATATTGATTCACTATATCTTTATTAATCTTTTCGCATGCAAATCGATTTTTTGTTCTCCTTTTTTTCTGTTTATTTTGCCTACTTGAAAGTGGGGTGGGCTGCTCCACTGGTTCATCACACTGTGGGGTGGGCTGCTCCACTGGTTCATCACACTGTGGGGTGGGCTGCTCCACTGGTTCATCACACTGTGGGGTGGGCTGCTCCACTGGTTCATCACACTGTGGGGTGGGCTGCTCCACTGGTTCATCACACTGTGGGGTGGGCTGCTCCACTGGTTCATCACACTGTGGGGTGGGCTGCTCCACTGGTTCATCACACTGTGGGGTGGACTGTTCCACTGGTTCATCACACTGTGGGGTGGGCTGCTCCACTGGTTCATCACACAGTGGGGTGGGCTGATCCACTGGTTCATCACACAGTGGGGTGGGCTCCTCCACTGGTTCATCACACAGTGGGGTGGGCTGCTCCACTGGTTCATCACACAGTGGGGTGGGCTCCTCCACTGGTTCATCACACAGTGGGGTGGACTGTTCCACTGGTTCATCACACAGTGGGGTGGGCTGCTCCACTGGTTCATCACACAGTGGGGTGGACTGTTCCACTGGTTCATCACACAGTGGGGTGGACTCCTCCACTGGTTCATCAGACTGTGGGGTGGGCTGCTCCACTGGTTCATCACACAGTGGTGTGGGCTGCTCCACTGGTTCATCACACAGTGGGGTGTGCTGCTCCACTGGTTCATCACACAGTGGGGTGGACTGTTCCACTGGTTCATCACACAGTGGGGTGGGCTGCTCCACTGGTTCATCACACAGTGGGGTGGACTGTTCCACTGGCTCATCACACAGTGGGGTGGGCTGTTCCACTGGTTTATCACACAGTGGGGTGGGCTGCTCCACTGGTTCATCACACAGTGGGGTGGGCTCTAGCAAATCATTGTGACTGACGGTATTATATTTTATGAAAAAACGTTCAACAGGATTCATGATGTTTTGTGTTAGATCTACCGTATGTTTTTGGAGAGTTTTCCGCCCCAATTTCCATTTCAATTGTATTTTTTCCAATCCATTTTCAAATTTGACCATTACCCCTGAATCAAATACATAACTAGCACCCTGCTTAGGCAGATGCTGCCAATTGCAGCTTTTAAGTATAATTTTGCTTTGTGTTTTGAATGTTTTTCGACTATACCACGTTTTACATTTATTTTCAAGTTTAATTTTTAGTGATTCCGGAAATGTTGCCAACTTTGCTGAGGGTGAGGGGTAATACTCAATGGCAATAACTATTATAGCCTTCATGCCCTCACACGGATGTGGCTTTTGGTCATTCCAGATCATATTTAAATTATTTACGAGTACGTTTATGGATAATAAATAAAGAACTAGTTATAATATTCACAATTACGATTAAATAATATACTTATGATATTTTGTATACAAATTTATCGCACACGTCTAACAAATTACCGACGAAAAACAAAACACAAGTTGATCAACGACCTCGCAGAACAATACTAATACACCCCCCTTCCTAGAGCGCTCCTAAGTACTCTAAAATATCTACATAGATTTGTGTCATTATGTTGCCTCATATCAAGTCGCTTTTGATCTTTATTTCACATTATAAATTATGTATCATCAAAAAATAGGCTATACAACATTTCATCTATTTCAAATAGATGAGAAAACTAAATTATTAAAAAGAAAAATTATCAAATATTCTTAAGTTTCCCATACATATTTATTTTCTATGAAAACGTTCTTTAAAGAAAATGTTAATTATATGGGTAACTCGCATATTAAACCTAACCAGCGCATAATTGATCAGTATACTGTATATCTATTTATTATATGTTTTGTATTTTTCATTTGTTAGTGATCTTATATAATCTTGTTGTTTGGGATAACACCTGAAGAAGGGAAATATAAAAGAGAAAGAACGCGGCCAGTCAAATTCAGTAATAGGAATTCCTCGAGTTTTAATACAGATTCCCATAAAATGACCACTTGCGAATTTCAGTCTATAAGGAAGTTAGAGCTTCAAACATTAATATTTGGCAGAACTACTAGCTTGATACAAGTTTTTGATTGATAGAAAGATTGATACAACCCTATTTTCGCTTCTAATTCAGCTAAATATTGCGGTAAAATACAGCTTCTTCTGTCTCATATAGCCTAAAACTCGCCAGTGGGCATTTGATGGTTCTCTAAGTAGGCCTATGTGACCAAGTATTATAATTTTAAATAGAATATTGTGTTTGACCTTGTTTATGTATGCCGCTAAGTGTTGGCTGTTTTCAAAGGCAGTTATTTGTTGATTCTGCTTAACTGCACTTTGTAAATGTTTGCAAGGTTTCTCTTGTTGCATCTTATTTCGTAGACAAAATTGTGCTTGTCATAATTTCTGCTATCTTTGTGATTTGTAAATCTTCCATTGTACCACATAGCTTTACATTTTCGCATTTCACTTTACAACTTCGACAAATGTTTATTTTTTAAACGTTATCCTCCATATATTAGAAAATAATACGTCATCTTCAAATTTTCATCAAATGTTCATGAGAACAGGGTAGGACCAATAAGATATCCCTCAGACCAAATCGTGCAATGGTAGGCATTCCCAGGCTGACTCTTCCCAAATGGTAGAAGTATTAAATTAACCCTTTTAACATTCGATGAAGCATATATTTGTTTGTATTATGGATATTATTACACGATTTTATTCAGATTACGAAGAGCATGTTGAGGTGAGAAGATTCATTGAGATCATCTTTACCTTTCTAATACCCACAGATACTTCCTAAACTGTATACAATATTTTAATGATAATCAAAATATACTGCCAAACTGCATCACAATCATCATAGAGGCAGAGAGACAAAATATGAGAGCGGGAAAACCAGAAGGTATGGATGGTATTGCTGTGGAGTGTATTAAGAAGGGTGGAAATGTGATAATAGATTGGCTGGTGAGACTATTCAATGTGTGCTTTGTTGTGTCTATGGTACCAATAGACTGGAAGAGTGCATGTATTGTGCCGTTGTACAAGGGGAAGGGAGACCGACAGGATTGTTCAAGTTATAGAGGTTGTTGTTGTTGTTGTTGTTGTTCCCCAGGCTGTCTGGCCTAACAGCCCCAAGGTCTCGAGCAAGGCCAAGGCCATAAACGAGCGCCCCAACAAAACCCTCCGTGCTTACCACTAACAAAGCCCGGGTGACCGAAGCCACTCCAAGGCAGGGAGCTGAGGAGGGTGCGGAAACGCCCGGGAAACCAAAGCCCCACCCAAGGCCCTGTGCCACTCAGCAATTATGAAGGGAAAGTTGAGGGGCAAGGGAAAAATGTGATGCTTTGACTCCCAATCTTTGCAGTAGGGAGGTCAATCCACGGAAAAGATGCCGTCACTTGAGATCTAGAAGATATATAAGTAAAAGGAACAGTCAGAGTAAGCTATGAGTATGGCAGAGATCGCTCAGCTCTCACTCTGATAGACCAGCCCATCACCACATGACTAGAACCCAATCCTCTCAGCATCAGCTAGGAAATGCCCTAGAAAGCCACCTTTGGCGGGGGGATAGCTCCCCTATTTCAACTCCTTTCGGGGTTGGGCACCCACCCAGTTATAGAGATATTAGTATATTATCAGATGTTGGAAAGCTGTATGGCAGGTTGTTGATAGAGAGGATAATAAAGGGTACAGTAGGTGCAATATGAGAAGAACAGTGCAGTTTTAGGAGGGGAAGAGGGTGTGTGGATTAGATTTTTGCAGGAAGACAGCTATGAGGAGAGAATTAGTTAGAGAAATATAAGGAGATATGTTGGGCTTTTTATGAATTTGGTAAAGGCGTATGATGGTGTGGATCGAGAAACAATGTGGAAGGTTCTAAGGATTCATGAAATTTTAGGAAATTTGTTAAGAGCAGTCAAGGGTTTTTATAAGAGAGCAGAGCGTGTGTTAGAGTAGGAAATGAGTTGAGTGAATGGTTTGAGGTAAATGAAGGTCTGCAACATGGATGTGTAATGTCACCGTGGGTGTTTATGTATATATATTCGCAGCCTTTCCTCTAATTTTCCCTCTGTAGAACACCATCTCTCCTCCTACAAACCTGATTTTCTTTTCCTCACTGAAATTCAGGTGTCTGAAGCGACTGCCAGCAGCCCCTTCTCTGTATCCTCCTACTTTATCTATCCTAGTTTCAAAGTCAAAGGCAGATGTTGTGCATATGTGCACAACATACTTCCTATGTTTCTGCCCGGAATCAAGCCAAACCTGTTTTTTGACTCGCCAAACATTCTTTCATCAATAATAAATGCACTGAACTATCCAACTCTAGCCCTTCCCAAGCCTTCTGGCATCTAGCCAAAAACATCTCCAACAATTTTTCTTCTTCGTCTTTCCCTCCTCTTTTCCACTCCGACGGCACTACCATCACTTCTTCCTGTCTCAAGTTGGCGACCCCCAGTTATGGGTTATGTGCCTGAGTATAATACATACATTTATTAGTGGCCCCTTCATCATTGACGATGCGCCTTAACATTGTTGTTGAGTGGCACTTGAAAAGTAGACAGAATGGATAAAAAACACCATCTGAGGAAGAGCACTTTATTGACAACGTTTCGCAGATAGCTTCATCAGCTTCATCAGTGACCTGATGAAGCTATCTGCGAAACGTTGTCAATAAAGTGCTCTTCCTCAGATGGTGTTTTTTATCCTTAAGATTGTTTATGGCCAATCTTTGGACTCAAGCTTGCATTTCAAACTTCCCGCCCAGGAGAGAACATAATACGATTGCCACACATCGTACAAAGGGAGTACAAAGGAAATCAAGCAAAAACAGGTCCAATGACCCTTCTAGGCAGCTTGTCCTCCAAAACACTGAGGATCAAGTGTCCAAACAGTGGTTTAGAGTGGGTAAGGGAACATTGGAAAGGGAACTACTGCCCTGAAACTAATATCCGTGGCAGGATTAGGAAGTTAGTAGGAGACAGATGGGTTAGTAACTGAGGGGGGGATAAAATAAAGTTATTCATTTACAAACGCAATCAGTCGGGGGTTTGATGCGAGATATTTGTCTAGGCGAAGTTTAAATGAATCATGAACGGTGCTGCAGTCTATAACATCTCGGGGAAGCCCATTCCACAAGTTGACAACTCGATTGAAGAAGAAATTCTTAGATTCGTGTGAGTTAAAAGATTTACCAATGATTTTGCAACCGTTTCCCCGCGTGTAATTAGATTGGTCGATAGTGAAGTACTTACTACAGTTCATATTGTCGATGCCTTTGATGATTTTGAACACTTGAATTAAGTCACCTCTTAATCTGCGCTGGGTTAAAGGAAATAGATTTTAATTCTCTAAGACGCTCCTCGTATGGTTTGTTCTTTAGGCTAGGTATCATTTTGGTAACTCTGTGTTGAACTCGTTCTCGCTTGTCTATATCTTTTTGGTAATAAGGGCACCAGGATTGAACGCAGTATTCCAGAAGAGGGCTGACTAAGGAATTGTAAAGAGTTAGGATAACTTCTTTGGATTTATACTCAAATGACCTGCCTATAAAGCCAATTATTTTGTTTGCCTTCTTAACAACTTCTGAACATGGTTGACTCGGTTTTAGGTTACTCGATATTGTTACTCCCAGATCGGTTTCTCTGTTTACATTCTTAAGCTGAGTGCCATTCATCGAATAGTTTGCTTTCTCATTTAGGTATCCGATATGTAGTACTTTACATTTATCCGCATTGAAACTCATTTGCCAAATTTGGGCCCAACATGACAACTTATCTAGATTGTGTTGCATATCGTCAACTTGTTCTTTTGAGAGTACGCTATTTGCAATTTTTGTATCGTCAGCAAATTTTGAGATTGTACAGGTGAGACCCTCATCTATGTCGTTGCTGTAAATTAGAAAGAGAATTGGTCCTAGTACCGATCCCTGGGGTACCCCGCTACTTACATTGGTCCATTTAGATGCCTTACCGTTTATGACTACTCTTTGCTTTTTTGTTGCCGAGTCAATTTTCTATCCATTTCAACACACCGTCTTGTATTCCATGCGTTTTAAGTTTTAGCAGTAAACGTTTGTGGGGAACTTTGTCAAAGACCTTTCGAAAATCAAGGTTTATAATATCTATAGCTTTACTCTCATCGTAGAGGTTGAGGATATCGTGGAAGAAGTCTAAGAGGTTTGTTAAACAGGAACGTTTTTTACGAAAGCCGTTTTGAGTATCTTTAAGTATGTTATTTTCCTCTAAGTGATTTACGAGTCTGTCTCTTATGAGTGTTTCTAGCATTTTACATACAACTAAGGTTAAGCTAATTGGACGATAGTTACTGGGTAGGGATTTGCTGCCTTTTTTTAATATCGGTGTTACATTGGCTAGCTTCCACTGATCAGGCATAGTTCCAGACTTCAAGGATTTATTGAATAGTAATGTCAGTGGTTTGGAGAGCTCATCCTTAGCTTCCTTTAGAACTCTAGGTGAGATTGTATCAGGTCCAGGCGTTTTATTTACCTTGAGTTTATCTAAACAATTCAATACTTCTCTCTCTGTAACGGTGATATTGCTTAGAACATCTGACTCTTCTGTTGTAAAAACTGATGCAAAGAAGGTATTGAGGGCATTACTCATTTGTACTTCGTCTTTGGTGTATTATCCATTTTCATCGGCTAACGGTCCAACAGTTGAAGTAACTACTTTTTTCTTTCTGATATAACTATAGAATTCTTTCGGGTTTGTTTTACTTTGATTCGCAACATATAACTCCAGGGTCTTTTTACTTTGCTTAATTAACTTTTTGGCTTTGTGTCATAGCTCTACAAATTTCACCCGTTCTTCGTCATTTTGTGAGGATTTTAATCTATCATTAGCAAACTTTTTAGCAAGCAGACAGTTTGAAATATCGTGAGCGAAACGCTCTAAAAAAAACACTCACGGACTCGTCCTATATGATGTGGGTACCACTACTAGAAAAAACTAGCAAAAAATAATAGAAAAATTTAAATTAAACTTGATCTAGCCTTGCGCTTCTCATTCGTCTGCTGTCTCCCGCACGCTTCGCCCCGCTCATCGAAACGATCTCTCGTTCTTACTTCTCCTGGGCCCAGACATGGCGGACGTGCCTCGCGGGTGTGCCAGCACTCCTTTATTCTTCACCTACCCTTGGACATGGTGAGTCTTTTGCTCATATGTACATGCTAAGTGCTGAGGTCAGGTAGCTTATAGACTAGAAGTAGGCTGCGTACGCCCTTTCTCTGGCCCTGGAGACTTAGTAAAGGCGAGTGTGTTAGACGGAGTCCACGTTGTGATAAAGCGAGGCTCCCACATGCTTGTTTCATTACTCTAGCTCATATTTAGTTTGCTTGTTAGTCATGAGGCTTCTTTTAGTGAACCGGGGTCTGTTGTTTGGTCCATTTTGGGTGTGCAACAGTATGCTCTACACGTGGGCTAGTGCTTTTTAGATGTTCTCTCTTAGCTGAGGGGTCTTGCACGGAGACATGCTGCTCTTCAACCTACACTTTTTGATCGTTACTTACAGTTTCTTACAGTAGATCCTCTGGAAAAAGGCAAACTATGCCTGTGTATCCAGCTCAGTACCAGTACTTGCACTGCTGCGGTCGTTCACGGTGTTGGCGGCGGCGGTAGCAGACGCAACATTTTTATTATTCTGTATTTTTGCTTTATAATCAAACTTCAAATCTTGTCTTCCCCATGCTTTATCAAGATTACTTTCAAACTCCCTTATTGATTCGGAATCGACTACATACTGGGGCAGTGCATTCCACTCATTTACCACTCTATCACAAAATGAGTTCTTTGCCTTCTCAAGCCTATTTCTTTCTTTGTAAATTTTCTTAGAGTGTCCTCTCGTTCTTGTTCCCTCCCGCATCAAGAAGATACCTTCACACATATCCTCATCGTACTTTCCTGACACTATCTTAAAAGTCTCTATCATATCCCCTCTCTTTCTCCTATATGCCAGTGTCGGAAGCCCCAGTGTCCTCAACCTCTGCTCATAGCCCGCGTTCTTCAACGTTGGTACCAGCTTGCTAGCTCTCCTCTGCACTTTCTCCACTGCTTCTATATCCTTTACCATATATGGAGCCCACACCTGGTTCGCATATTCCAGGTGCGGCCTAACCAGCGCTGTATAGAGATTCCTGAAGATTTCTTCGTCAAGTGACACAAATGTCCTCCTTATCAGCCCTACAATTCTATTGGCTTTGTTTATCTTTTCCACTAAATGTTCTGAGAAATTTAACTTATTGTCTATCACTACTCCTATATCCTTTTCTGCATTCACTTCCTCCATCGCTTCGTACATACTGTATCCTACCTTGTCTATCTTGCTGGTCCCAATCCGCATGTACTTGCATTTTTTTGGATGAAAAGGCATTAACCAATGCTCAGACCATCCCTTCATGCCCTCCACATCTCCTTGAAGCAAACCCATATCTTCCTTACTCCTCACTCTACTATACAGCTTAGTGTCATCCGCATACAGGTATACCTCACTTCCATTAGTTATAACTTCAGGCAAGTCGTTGATAAATATAACGAACAGCAGTGGTCCCAACACAGATCCCTGAAGTACCCCACTTGTAATTTCCCTCCACCCCGAGCCTATTCCATTCACCAGTACCCTCTGTCTCCGATCTTTCAGGAAGGCTTCCATCCATTTCACACATTTCTCCCCTATATTATAGCTTCTAACTTTCTCTATTAACCTTTTATGTGGGACCTTATCAAAGGCCTTCATAAAATCGCAATATACCACGTCTATTACATCACCATCTTCTAGAATTTGCATCCAATCATCTACCACCTTAATTAGCTGTAGTACCGTCGACCTCCCCGGCAAGAATCCGAACTGTCTCCCACTGAAAAGTTAGTTTGACTTCATATGATCCATTATTCCTTCTCTAATTACCGTTTCCATTAGTTTACACACAACACTTGTCAAACTGACTGGTCTATAATTCCCTGGGTCATTTCTCTTTCCCTTCTTAAATATAGCTGTTATGTTCGCCTCTCTCCAGTCCATCGGGATTTGTCCTGTATTAAACGATACCTCAAATAACATTTTCAATGGCTCTACTAACATCTCCCCTCCTTCCTTTATGATTCTTGGGTGTATCCCATCCGGTCCCGGTGACTTACTTCTGTTCATTTTTTCTATAGCCCTTCTTATTCTAGCATGGGAAAACTCTATTAGTTCTAGTGCCGGTGCCTGTTTGATGGGAATAGTAGGCACTGCATCCTCCGACTCCACTGTTAGTACCCACCCAAAGTATTTCCCCAGCACCTCTGCTTTCTCCTTATCAGTCTCCGCTCCATTACGTGTTGAGATTGATCTTCGCTGGAGTGCAGGTTTGTGCTATTATTATTGATATCATCGACATCTGCCCCCATCTAGATGGCCTCATGTAGGTTTTATTCTTATGGCTAGGAAGTGTTATTTATTGATTGTGTATTATTAATGTATAACTATGCCATAATATGCACACGTTGGGTTATCTATTCTGGGAGGTATGGCCCTTCTGGCGGGATTTGCTAAAGTGAGACTTAGTCAACGTGCCTCTAGTTGCTTCAATCGGTTTCCCCGCCGGGAAACTTCCGGAAACATCTAGAGATATGTTAAATTCAGATTATCCTTGTTTGGCACTGGATAGGTTGGATTTTGTCTGTTTTGTTTACCGGCGTCTAGTTTAATTTCGGTTGACCGACATTTTACTACACATGTCTTTTTGGGAGAGTCCGGCTACCCGCCTCCCTTAAAACATTTTTTCCGCCTCATAAACTTAACAGAGAAAACATTTGTTGCTTGGTACTGTCACAACGTTCTCCTGGTGGTTAAACAGTGGGGAGCCACTTCCGCCGGGAATCAAACGGCTGAGCCGAGACACAAACTCACCCATTCCTATCTTGAGCATCTCAGTAATCTGTGTAGCTTATATCGGGGCGTTGGTCCGCCGCGAATTAAAGACAATAGATTCACAGTAGCATTGGTCACCGGATCAAGTTCTTTCATAAGATGGGATCAGGTCAGTCTTGGTCACTTAGGTAAGAAGTTATACACACCAGTAGCACATGGGAGGCTACTCATTACTCAGTTACATTTTTGGGGAATGTAAATAACTTGTGTTGGGTTGAAACAGGGGTGTGTGATGTCCCTGTGGTTGTTTACTGTATATATGGATGGAGTCATGAAAGAAAT
This sequence comes from Paralithodes platypus, assembly GCA_032716605.1. Taxonomy (NCBI): domain Eukaryota; kingdom Metazoa; phylum Arthropoda; class Malacostraca; order Decapoda; family Lithodidae; genus Paralithodes; species Paralithodes platypus. The sequence continues at coordinate 67,872,654 of CM064486.1, forward strand.
ACTAGGAAGAGCAGTGGATGTTGGTGTATCGCTGAAAAGGGAGGGAAATGAGTGGAAGCTGCCTATACTGCTGTTTGCGGATGATACAGTTCTGATGAGCGATAATGAATGGGAGTTGCAGGGTCTGGTAAATGAGTTTGGAACAGTGTGCGAAAAACGGAATTTGAAGGTAAATGCGGGGAAGAGCAAGGTTATGGTCTTCGAAAGGGGTGAAGTCACAGAGTGTGAGGTGAAGTTGAACGGTCAGGCTATGGAGATTGTCAGCTCTTTTAAGTATCTGGGCAGTGTGTTGAGTAAAGATGGGACTATGGATGAAGAAGTGCGGGAGAGGGTGCAACAGGGGAAGAGGGTTGTAGGAACGTTGAAAGCAGTAACAAGAAACAGAGTTGTCAGTATGGAAGTGAAGAAGTCCTTGCATGACAGTGTGGTAATCCCGACACTAACTATGGAAGCGAAACATGGACGTTCGGGAAGAGACTCAGACCAAGAGTGAGAGCGGTGGAAATTAGTTACTTGAGAAGTGCGTGCGGAGTTACATGGAGGGATAGACAGACGAATGAGGAAGTAAGAAGGAGGTGTGGTGTGGAGGTAGATGTGCTGGAAAGTGTGAAAAGGAACAACTTGAGATGGTTCAGCCATATGGAACGTATGGAAAGCGAGAGATTGACTATGAGGGTGTACGAGAGCGAGGTGGAAGGACAGAGAGGGAGAGTTGCACTGAGGGAGAGGTGGAAGGATGGAGTGAGGAAGTCTATGAATGACTTTTCCGCCGCACTCTCATCAGGCAATGATAGAAAGGAAAGAAGGAAGCACTCCAAAAGATCCTCCTCCTTGAAGAAGAAGGCGCAGCTACCGCCACCCAACCCGGAACATACTTCTTCGTCGCAACAGGAGGCACCTAGAAACACAGCCAGCAATGTCTCCAGCCAATCACACCTGTTCACAATCCCGCACCGAGTGCAGCCCGAACCCAAAGCTCTTCCGGTATTGGGATCAGAACGTGGCAGTAGTGTTGTGTCTAGCCGTCGGGAGGATGAGTGCTACTCTGACCAGCTTGATTCGTTCCAGGAACCCATGGACTATGAGATCCCAGACCTAAACCTGGGTGATATATCTCAGCCCGGCGTTCCCCTAACACAGACAGAAACACGTGATACTGCTGCCCGGGCTGGCGAGTCTCAGTTGGAGGCTTTACCAGCCCCCCCAGCCCAGTCACCGGGATTCACCATACGCCAACAAGGAGCAGACACTGAGGAGTTGCCGCCTGGCCAGCGACCAGCTTCTCGGCATTCCGGAACGCAGGGCTCAGATATGTCTCAGTCTGCGTCCCAGTCAGACCAGGAAAGTGGAGTTTTTATGTCGAATGAGAAGTTAGGAGTGGTTTGACTGTATGAGACAAGTGAAGGGAGAGCGACAGGTTAAAGTAACGGCACCTGTGGCCCTGGCGGTGCGACCTCTAGGCCAGGTGCCTGTTCAGACTCAAGTTGATGTCAACATTCCTCCCCCCACATTCACTCCAGCGGCTACCACTTCGGGAGCCGCCACAATTTTACCTTCCAATCTGAAGTTGTTCTCGGATCTTATTCCACCTCCCCTTGATCGTTCACTTCCTTTTAAGAAGGGCCCTATGCCCCTGTTATATGGACCTGATATGTCCTGGTCTGTTCTTACCGCCATTCGCCCCGAGGTCGCACAGCCCACAGTTACAGGTGAGACACCTGTGCTAGAACATTGGGTTATTGAGGTGAGTGAAGCTAAGAAATTGAGGGCCAAGAACCAACTAGGTGAGGTGTTAGATGTTATCGTTAAAGCTATCCCCACCATTTATAATCCTGCTTACTTTGTCTACATGCCATCCCCTGCCTTGCCTCCCGCGTCATCTGGGAAACTATTTTCAGATTGGACTAAATCAGAGGGGTTAAATGATATAAAACTGTTACAGAGTTAAAGTCAGTACCTTTGAGGGACGACGCTGGTACGTCCGTAGTTCATATTAGTGGCGGGGATTCGGGGCCGTGGGCGGCATGGGGGCAGGAGGCCCAGCTGTTTTCCAGCACTAATACTAACAAGAGCAGTCATCAGCTCCCGCAAGAGGATCATCATTGGTTTTCTATGACGGTAGGCAAGGCGGAAGGGATCCCACAACATATTTTCGATTTTTGGGGGGCCCCTAAGTTGTCTTTTTGTCAGTTGTCTGAACCCTTTTGTTCCCCCACACAGGTACAGATAGACAAAGATTTTAAAATAAGGCAGAAGGCCTGGAGGCTAGCGTCCCAATACCTGCTCAGCCGCCAGATTGCGGCCTCTCTGGCCAGGACGACTGAGTCGGTCACGGACGCTGGCACCCATAAGGCTCTCTCTCTTACTAGGCACCTCTAACTCCAGAATTCCATTCAGTCCCTTGGTGATATTCACACGGCTCTCTTCGAGGCTGTGCGGGTTCGTCAAGATCTGAGGGTTTACCTGGTTTGGAGACTCCCTGTAGAGATTGGTAGGAGATTGATTTTTATCTAATGTCTTCACTAAGACCCTTGCCTCTGAGGATGCCTGGCGCACCGTTAACTTCCTGTTAGACTCTCAGAATGCCACTGCTTCCAAGCCGAAAGGTGAGCCAGCATTTAAACCTAAATCTAATAAGAGTTCATTTCGTGGTCAATCACAGTCATTTCAGTCACCAAAGACTTACACAACCCCTGGAAGCAGCGGTACGTCTCGAGGACGCGGTCAGCCCAGGGGTAGAGGGAAATGGTTCAGGGGCAGACTAGGAGTAAACCCGGTAGCAATGATAGCAAGGCCTCTCATCCCCCCAATCCTAAGTCAGAGTCACAACCCTCCAATCCAAAAAACTGAGACACCACGCAACTTTCTCACTCCCAGTGCCAAGGCAAGGCGAGCCGGATCCGAGGGTAGTTCTGCCGGACAATACCAGTCATGCGACTGGCAGTTTCCGGGATTGTCACCGGGCATGGCCCCGGCGAACATGGGCAAGGACAGTGGTCCAGAAGGGCCTCTCATGGCGGTGGTCCCGGCGACCTCGTTTACGTATCCCCACAGAATTCAATCTTGTTTCTTTAGAGGTGGGATCCGTCGTCAACGAGATGGCCCTCAAAAAGATCATTATCCCCAGTCCTTTAAATCAACCCGTGTTTACGTCCCGGATATTCCTGGTGCCAAAGAGGGACAGTGTTCAGATGAGGCCAGTGATCGACCTGTCCTATCTTCACATTCACATTCACTGGTTGATAGTAGCTCAATCCAAAATAATTTGTCTCCAACATGTAAATCAGGCACGGTAATTAATCCGTCACTCCTCCTCAGAATTATTGAAATTTCTATGTATGCGATTATTTCTTGCTCTACTATTAAACAAATAAATATGTTGTATAATTTCACCTATTATGTAATGTCACAACACATCTTAAATTGTATATATTCAAATTTATTGCCGATATGTTATGTTGTTGATTATTCCAGTCCTTGACATACCTCATGATATTTGGTATATTACTCTATTTCGCTTTTATTTTGTCTTTATTTGCTGTGTAGTAATTATTCTGCAATGCATATTTACTTTCATTGTTAAAAATAGTCAGGAAAGGTTGTCCATAATTATAATGTATATATTTAAAAAGTCTGGATCGCCCCTTGTTCATTTTGTGCCACCCCACTATAATGAGAGTGGATTATCAGACTTTGGGGTAACAGAAAACGCAGCTTAAGTATAGGCCTACCCAGCTATAGCCATATATTCTCTATACCTTTTAATATTTCATTCAATCTAGCGGTAGGCCTATTGTTTGACATCTACTGACACTTGATCAATATTCAGGAGTTGACCCATTTTGAGATATGTTAAATTATTAAAGCACGATTATAATGTTTTTGGCATTAATTTACGGTCAATGTGTAGGAGACGCAACAATGTAACACATTTCTAATATCAGTTTTGGGTTCCTATCATCATATTCTTGATTGCTATATAATTTTTATCCTCGGGGAAAGAAAATCTTGGGATTTTTCACTTTTTTCTTGGGATTGGTTTTGTTTTTATCATTAACGTAACCAAAAAAAAAAAAAATAATAACTTAACCTAACCTAATAGCCCCCAAATACATTTAGGTTAGGTTAGGTTAGGTTAGGTTTTTTGGTTAGGTTAATGAAAACAAAAATCCCAAGAAAAAAATGAAAAATCCCAAGATTTTTTGTTTCCCCGAGGATAAAAATTAATGAAATAGCAATGAAGCATATGATGATAGGAACCCAAAACTACCATTAGACATATGTTACCTATATTGTTGCGTCTCCTACATATTTACCTAATTTACTGTAGGCCTATGTCCATCGATATTCTAACGATTTTGAAAAGCATATATATTATAAATTTTGACTTGGTAACACTGACGTATTAAAATAGTTATCGAAATTGTTATTTAGCATAATTTACATTAAACAAATTATATCCCTTTGAATATAAATAATTCTTCATTAATATGATATAGTAGAAATAGGTAATGGTGGCTAAATGTACCGAATGTGTAATTATCTTTAGGCTTTGGTTGCAGGTTTGCCAGACGTAGCGTAATGTTTACGCTAGATATTGAGACATTTCCTCACATCTCCACGCCATGTTATGTATATATCCGTGACATATAGTGATAACTTTAACATTTGATTCATATCTAAGTTATTTTATATATATATATATATATACAGTATATATTTATGTTTTCCCTTGCGAAGAAGATATTCTACCTGTGGTGAAAATTGGTAACACTGATCGGCTAAGGATTGTGGGACTTTATACGTATCATCAGAGGTTATAAATGGCTGGCTCATGTAGCATTGATCATTGTGTATTCATTCCTCGAGCAATTTGCAAGCGCTTTCTCCCAGCTCCATCATTGTGTTGGGGGAATTTATATACCCCATTCATCTACAACCAAAATGTCTGGACACAAGGATACGTGGTGTGTGCCGGTGTGGGGGCCGAAGAGCTGGTTGACCTACAAGACTGATGTGGACAGCAAGGGGACGGGGCCAACCTTGGACGTTGACAACCATGATGGCGACCGCCGAGTGACACCAGTTTCTGTGGCTGCCCAGGGTAAGGATGATAGGTCGGTGTGGAGTGATTTGGAGGATACTGAAGATGAGAACTATGACAGTGAGGGATATGATGATGTAGAGGACAGTGATGGGTCAGTGAGCGAGGATGGGGAAGATTCACCAAGAGGGGTTAAGAGGCCTCTTGAGGATTATCCTACAGGTCCTACGGAACAATCCATCAAGAGAGCCAAGAAGGATTTGGGGGACCTTCTGCTTCAGGAAACCCTAGAATATTTCCAGTCCGACTCCGATAGCGATTCCAGTGAATAGGCCCGGCTAATTAAGTTTAAATGTTGATACCTTGCCCCCTTTTGCAATCTGCCTTCAGTGCCTTGTGACGTCATAATATACCTGTGGGGGACTGGGGGTGCTTGGTTATGGCATCGGCCTTGCTCGGAGTCGGGACCTTGGGGTTGTTTGGAACTTCGGTCAGACAGCCCGAACAACTAGGCTAGCCTACTTTATTATTTTAATTACTCATTGTATATATTGTTCATAGGCCCTAGGTTATATTTATTTGTAATGTACTAAGACTCTTGAGTACATAATAAGTGGATATTGGCCACCTATGAACAATATGTAGCCTAGGGTAATTATTATGGGATGGATGTAGTTTTCGGCCGTACGGTCGTCATGTTTACATAGGGCGATCGCCGCTGTAACTTCGCATAAATTTTGACGGCGATTTTTACGGTTATTTGCCCCCTGCTGTCAATATAGGCTATATGACAATGACAATATGTCATGGGGGGGGGGGGAAATATATTACGGTAAGATACTGTGTAGTGGGTGGAACTTTTTCAGATGCCTATTTACTACGAAACATTGAACAATATCTTTAACCTAACCTAGTATATTAGTGGAGTATTTATGAATGTAAAATGTAATCAAATATTGTAACATTACAAAATTATTGAGATATATGTACGGTACAGGTTCACCCGCTACACAGGATTATACCCATATTACTGTATCCAATGGCATTACAAATAGACGGGAACATGATAGCAAACGTCCGCCGCAATCCCCACTTTTCCTATTATTTTCCCTCTTTTTTTTTGGGGGGGGGGGTTTCTGACTCAAGACAGAGCCAGAATAGGGACAACACAACAAAAAACAATGAACACACAAAAACAAACAACAAAGGGCGGGTGCTCAACCCCGAAAAGGGTTGAAATAGGGGAGCTATCCCCCCGCCAAAGGCGGCTTTCTAGGGCCTTTCCTAGCTGATGCTGAGAGGATTGGGTTCTAGTCATGTGGTGATGGGCTGGTCTATCAGAGTGAGAACTGAGCAATCTCTGCCATACCCATAGCTTACTCTGACTGTTCCTTTTACTTATATATTTTCTAGATCTCAAGTGACGGCGTCTCTAACGTGGATTGACCTCCCAATCTACCAAGATTGGAAGCCAAAGCGTCACATTTTTCCCTTGCCCCTCAACTTTCTCTTCATAATTGCTGAGGGGCACAGGGCCCTGGGTGGGGCTTTTGTTTCCCGGGCGTTTCCGCACCCTCCTCAAGCTCCCCGCCATGGAGTGGCTTCGGTCACCCAGGCTTTATTGTGGTCGGCGGGGAGGGTTCTGTGGGGGCGCTCGGTTATGGCCTTGGCCTTGCTCGGGGCCTTGGGGCTGTTCGGCCAGGCAGCTTGGGGAACAACAACAACAACAAACAACAAAGGGAAGGATGTAGTTACCGGGTGTACCACTACCGACATACAACATAAATCATCTATAAATACTTATAATAAAATAAATACTTATAAATCTATAATGCTAGGTTAGGTTAGGTTGTTTGGTTAGGGTAATGTATTTTTTGTATCCAAAGGCAGTCAAAATAGACGGGAACGTGATGGGGGGGGGTACACCCGGTAACTACATTCTTGCCAAAACAAATTCACACACATCTAGGTCATCCAGGAGAAGACCCAGAGACCAAGGTCCCTCCATCACTTCCCCGGCCCCCACTTGGTTAGGTTAACTTCTATCTATCTACTGTACAGTACAGTACTGTAGTAATGAAGGGTACAACTGTAAGCATGGTGGGCTGGCTTGTGGTGGTGGCTTCGCTGCGGGTATGCCCGCGGAAATCGGAGCCTCTCCGGGGGATCTGGGACCTGGGAATCTAGCTGGAGACCCCAAATGGACCTGGGTCTCTGGGATTTCTTCTGGACGACGTAGATGTGTGTGATTTTGTGTTTTCCTCTTGTATTGTGATGTCCCTGTTCGGGCTCTGTCTCGAGTCGCCCCCCCCCCAAAAAAAAGGAAAAAAGGTGTAAGTGTATATACATACATGCATACATCTACTGTATTGCCGGACCCCGTGATCCACGAAGGGGTGGCCATGAACGAAACGCCCCCATGCACCGCTGTCCCCAGTCAGTCGACGTCCCTCCTCCCATCCAGCACCTCTTTCGTGCATATACTTATTAACTCCATCTTTCCACCTCTCTCTCGTTTTACCTCTCCCTCTCTGTCCTTCCACCTCGCTCTCGTACACTCTCTTAGTCATTCTCTCACTTCCCATTCGTTCCACATGGCCGAACCATCTGAAGATGTTTCTTTTCACAGTTTCTAGCATATCTACATCCACACCACACCTTTCTCGTACTTCCTCATTCGTCTGTCTATCCCTTCATGTAACTTCGCACGCACTTCTCAAGTAACTCCTTCCACCCCTCTCACTCGTGGTTTGAGTCTCTTCACCAACGTCCATGCTTCGCTCCCGTAAGTCAATGTCGGGATTACCACACTGTCATGCAAAGACTTATTTACTTCCATACTGACCACCCTATTTCTTGTTACTGCTTTCAGCGTTCCTACAACCCTCTTCCCCTGTTGCACCCTCTCCCGCACTTCTTCATCCATACTCCCATCTTTACTCAACACACTGCCCAAATACTGGTACTTAAATGAGTTGACATTTTCCATAGCCTGACTGTTCAACCTCACCTTAACCCTTCCTCCCCGGGCTGTTTTACCAAATGACGGTCGCCCCTACCCGGGCGATATGGCTGAAAAACGTCTAGGCCTAGGCTACCGTATTTATGTTTATTTTCACTGCTAGAACTTTCCCACTCATCTATAATCGTAGTGCGGTTTTCAATCTGTATTTTGGCATTGAGTAGAGCTCTGTAAGTCAACTGGTTCAGTTGTGATGACGATTTCAGTGGAGCCAATATTGCAGAGATGTTGCCAATATGGGGGCTTTTTAGACACTAATTTCGTCATGACGTCAGAACAATAACATTGAGGAGTCTTCTCCTTCTTGTTTTCGGAGGTGCGGTGACGAATGCTTGGGTTTGTTGACATACGTTGTACGCACGGCGTTCGGACCAAGCTTAATTAGGCTATTAAGCTCATGCCTTAGATAAGGCATACCGGGTAGCGGCCCTTCTTTCGTGCTGTCCTTACCTAAGGCAGACCGGGTAGGAAGGGTTAAACTCTGTGACTGCACCCCTTTCAAAGATCATAACCTCACTCTTCCCCGCATTTACCTTAAAATTCTGTTTTTCACACACTGTTCCAAACATATTTACCGGACCCTGCAACTCCCATTCACAATCGCTCACCAGAACTCTATCGTCAGCAAACAGCAGTACAGGTAACTTCCACTGGTTTCCTTCCCTTATCAGCGGTACACCAACATCCTCCACTCTTCCTTGTATTTCTTTCATGACTCCATCCATATATATATTGAACAACCATGGGAACATCACACACCCTTGCTTTACAGTAACCCAACATTCAGATCAAAGAACTTGCTCTGTTCATTCTCCACATGTACTGATGCATATGCACCCTCATACAGTACATGCTCTTCACTGCTTTCAGCTACTTGCCATCCATTCCGTATATTCTCAGTACTTTCCACAGACCTTCTCTATCAATTCTGTCATAGGCCTTCTCCAAGTCCATAAAGGCAGCATACAACTTTTGTCCCTTCTCCAGATAGTTCTCCACAACACATTTCAAGGCAATAATCTTGTCCACACATTCTCTTCCCTTCCTAAATCCGCCCTACTCGTCACCTACCCATTTCTCCGTTCTCGCTTTCACTCTCTCGATCACTACCCTACTGTACATCTTCCCTACTATGTTTAGAATAATATTATGTACTATTAGGATATTGGTAATATGATACCTTGTATATATTTAGGCTAATGTTTACTCCATTTATTTAAATCATAATAAGTGGCATTGTACAGCATTGCTGCATTACCTGTTTGCATATTTGCAACTGAATATAATTAAGATAATCCAGCCAAACTAATGAACCGGTACTTATAGAATTTATATGTGGTACCGGTATGCTATTAAATATACTTACTGTAGTTGTATTAAACTTAGCAAAGAATACCAAACTAGATAGGGTAGTCTTGTCAAAACAGTTTACAGTATATAGTATGTACAGTATATGTGGTACCGGAATGATAATGATTGTATTAAAAGTTAGCAAAATGTAATGTAAACATGCTATTTTCAGTGGTGTACCCAGTAATCTAGACCAAGGCGGAACAGGAGGTGCTGTGGTTCTACGCCAAGGTGTCAGCGGCTGCACAACGAGCTGTGATGCGCAAGATCCAGTCTGAAATGAAGGAGTACCAGCTGGAGTCTATCTTCCAGCACCACCGCTACTACCACGGTGGGTGTCGGCACCACCAGGGATACACCAACAACTGTGACTCCGGGTGCAACTCTACCATCCTGCACTATGGCCATGCTCCTAAAGCCAGGATCGTAGATAATCTATAGTCTAGGGTACTGTAGCTATAAGGTCAGGTAAGCATCAGGAATAGATGGAGTGTGTGGGGAAATGCTGAGGTATGGTGGTGAGATAGTGATTGAATAGGTATGGAAAATGTGTAAACTAGCATGGGAGAAGGGAAGACAGGCATAATAATCCCCCTGTATAAGGGGAAAGAGGAGTGTGTGGTAACCACCAGGGGATATGTCTTCTAAGCATAGTAGGGAAGATGTACAGTAGGGTAGTGATCGAGAGAGTGAGAGCAAGAACGGAGAAATGGGTAGGTGACGAGCAGGGTAGGTTTAGGAAGGGAAGAGAATGTGTAGACCAGATTTTTGCCTTGAAATGTATTGTGGATAAATATCTGGAGGAGGGACAAAAGTTGTATGCTGCCATTATGGAAGGGCTATGACAGTTGATCTAGGATGGATGGGACTCATTAGCCTTGGTCGGCAACCCATCTAGGGGAGATAACCTTATAAAAATCCGGGTGGATGGAACTCGTCAGCCTTGGTCGGCAACCTGTCTAGGGGAGTAAACCTTATACAAATCAGTACTGCTATCTTAGGGTGAAGCAGGTTAGTGGATGGATTAGCCGCACACCACTGTAGAAAAATAGTGCTAAAAAATACATAAAAGGCCTCGGAGTCAGACGGACCCTAAATTGAGTGGTCAATCCTGTAAGTCCTTCAGTAAACTGGCATGGGTTGTCCCTATTACGGGATAGGTTTGCTTGGGGTCATTTTGTGTATGGCCACCCCTATTAAGGGAAGTAAAGCGTCTGGCAATAGATAGATAGATAGATAGATGAATGACAGTTGATGGAGAAGGTCTGTGGAAAGTACTGAGAATATACGGAGTAAATGGCAAGTTGCTGAAAGCGGTGAAGAGCATGTATGAGGGTGCAAAGGCGTCAGTACATGTAGAGAATCATTAGAGCAAGTTCTTTGATCGAATGTTGGGTTAAAGCAAGGGTGTGTGATGTCCCCATGGTTGTTCAATATATATATATGGATGGAGCCATGAAAGAAATACAAGGAAGAGCAGTGGATGTTGGTGTACCGCTGATAAGGGAAGGAAATAAGTGGAAGTTACCTGTATTGCTGTTTGCTGAAAATACAGTTATGATGAGCACTAGTGAATGGGAGTTGCAGGGTCTGGTAAATATGTTTGGAACAGTGTGTGAAAAATGGAATTTGAAGGTAGCCTAAATGCGGGTAAGAGTAAGGTTATGGTCTTTGAAATGGATGCAGTCACCGAGTGTGAGGTGAGGTTGAAAGGTCAGGCTATGGAGAATGTCAGATCATTTATGTATTTGGGCAGTGTGTTGAATAAAGATGGGAGTATGGATGAAGAAGGGGAGAGGGTTGTAGGAACGCTGAAAGCAGTAACAAGAAATAGGGTAATCAGCTTGGAAGAAAATAATGGCATGGTACAATTAATGCCTGTAAATCACAAAAAGAATATTATGCCTGTAAATCACAAAATATGTTAGCAATAGAACACAATTTATGCCTGAAAATAAAACAAAAATTGATGTTAGCAGTATGACACAGTTAAAGCCTGAAAATTGAAAATGGACTAGTAATTTGTTAAACAAATTACTGGAAAAAAGTGGGAGAGGGTTAATTTAGCCTAGTGAGAAAACTGGAAAGCAGTATACAGTACAGTAACAAAAAATATTGGTTAGCAATATGGTACAATTAATGCCTGTAAATCACAAAAAGAATATGTTAGCAATAGAACACAATGTTTTGCCTGAAAATAAAAATAAAATTATGTTAGCAGTATGACACAGTTAGGCTAAAGCCTGTATATTAGTTTATACAGTGGTCGACACAATAATAATAATTATGGAGTTAGTAATATCCCTGGCTATATGAAGGGTCATGCCTGTATGTGAGGTGGGCGGGCATTGTACTCACCTACTCACCTAATTGTAGTATACAGGATTTGAGCCTAAGCTCGTGTTGTCCTGTCTCTCTCTCTACATTTATCCAATTTTGCTTTAAAAGTTTGGATATTTCTTGCTCCCACCACCTCCCCATCCAACTTATTCCAACACTCAATGCTTCTATACGGGAAGCTGAACTTTCTTACATCAGACTTACATATAACTTTCCTCAACTTACAATCATGACCCCTGGTTCTTCCCTCGTCCCTCACCACAAAATCTCCCTTGTCGATCTTCTCAAAACCTTTCACACACTTAAACATCATGATCATGTCACCTCTCTCTCTCCTCTCCCTCAGCGTTGGCAGCTTTAGCCTCTCCAATCTCTCCTCATAAGGTAGGTCTCTAAGGCTAGCTATCATCTTAGTGGCAACTCTCTGAACTCTTTCCAGTTTTTTATTATGTTTTATAAGGTGTGGAGACCACACCACTGCTGCATACTCCAGTCTTGGTCGTATTATTGTCCCTATTATTTTTGCTAACATCTCTTCATCTAAATAATTCAGAGCTATTCTCATGTTAGTCAACACTCCATAGGTTTCACCAGTTATTTTATTTATATGCTGTTCAGGTGACAAGCTGTCTGCCACAACTACCCCTAGGTCTTTTGCTTTCACAGCTTTACTAATTATTTCATCTCCTATTTTATATCCCCAAGAAGGTCTATATTTACTTTTTCCCATCTCAAGAACCTGACACTTACTCGTGTTGAATTCCATTTTCCAAGTTTGACTCCACTCATATAACTTATCTAGATCTCTCTGTAATTCTTCACAACTACTCCTACTTGTAATATGCTTCATTAGTTTTGCATCATCAGCAAACATAGATATATATGAGTCTATTCCCATTTGAAGGTCGTTGATGAAAACCAAAAACATGATTGGGGCCAACACCGATCCTTGAGGCACTCCGCTTTTTACCCTTTTCCACGAGGAGAACTTTCCTTTTATTACTGTTCGCATTTCCCTCCCAATTAAATAGTTTTCCATCCACTTTAATAATACTCCCTCAACCCGCCCCACAGTCCTGAGCTTCCACAACAATCTCTTATGAGGCACCTTATCAAATGCCTTCTTGAAATCTAAGTAGATACAATCTACCCACCCCTCCCTCCCTTGTACAATGTCAATTACCCTATCATAGTAACTCAACAAATTTGTGGTACACGAATGACCTTTTCTGAACCCGAACTGCTTGCTTGAAATTATTTCCCTCTCCAACATACCCACCCATCTTTTTCTAATAATCTTTTCACAAAGCTTGCATATAACACTCGTTAAGGATACCGGTCGATAATTTAGCGGGTCTTCTTTATTTCCACTTTTATATATTGGAGTTATATTTGCTTGTTTCCATTCTAAGGGAAGCTCCCCCTTGTTTAATGAGTATTGAACAATATTAAAAATAGGTCTCACTAGTTGTTCAGAACATTCTCTTAATACCCATCCAGCAATGTTATCTGGGCCCATAGATTTTCTCACGTCCAATTCTTCCAACAATGATTTTAGTTCATCCTTGTTGACTTCTATCGACTCTAGTCCCTGTATCTCATTCAATTCCACCACAGGTTCTACATAGTCATCCTCCTCCACAAACACGGATGTTAATGTATGATTCATAATTTCACACATACCCACTGTGTCTTCATATAATTGACCCTCTACCCTAAGCTTTGTTATTTTGTCCTTTATTTTAGTTTTACCGTTGATATAACTATAGAACAGTTTGGGTTCTTTATTACATTTGTTTACTATATCTTTTTCAAAGTTCTTTTTCTCCTCTCTTATAGTCTTGACATAGTTGTTTCTAGCATTCTTATACTCATCCCATTTTTCCTCAGTGTGTCTCCTTCTCACTTTATTCCATGCAGAGTCCTTTTTGTTCTGGGCAATGTGACATCGCATGTTAAACCACTCTTTCTCCTTAGCCAGCTTTCCATCCTTAAATGTTGGTACATATTTATCTACCCCCTCCCTGTAAATGTCTAGTAACATGGTGTATTTTACCTGAATATTCTGTTCTTGCTCAATAAATGACCAATCTATATTTGCAAAGTATCCTCGTAATGATTCATAATCCGCCTTACTATAATTTAGTCTAAATTCCCTATGTTCCTCCTCTCTGCCTTCCAGAAATTCCACTGTCAATTCAAATTCAATCACAGCATGATCACTTTTTCCCATGGGACTCAAATATGTTAGGTTCTTTATTTCTTGGGGGTCTTTGGTGAATAGTAAGTCAAGTCTTGATGGTTCATCACCTCCTCTAAATCTTGTATTTTCCGTAACGTGTTGTGTTAATAGATACCCCATTGTTAGTTCAAGAAATTTGCTACCCCAAGTATTTTCATTTGAACCCGCATCCAAACATTCCCAATCCACCTCCCCGCAATTAAAGTCCCCTGCAAGAATAAGCCTATTTTTCCTTTTACAAATAATTTCTAACATACGCAAGGTTTCCAAAATTAATTCATTATATTCATCATTGCTCCAAGATTTAGTCTTAGGAGGTAAATACATTGATACGATGTCCAATTTGACCTATCATTATCCTCAATTTCAACTGCTACCACTTCAGCAATGCTATCACCAAGTTTTAATTCTTTAGCAGTAATTTTATTATCTACCATGATCAACACTCCTCCTCCTAGCTTTCCTAACCTGTCTCTTCTCCATGTACTGTATCCTGCACAACTAATTATATTCGTGTCTACCTCCTGGTTAAGCTTAGTTTCAGTCAAACATACTACCCCGGGCCTCTCTCTCTTTACATATTCGTCAAACTCAATCTTTTTGGAAATTAACCCATCAATATTTGTATACATGAACTTAGCATTTCCAGTATTTTCCCTATTTTTCTCTCCCCTGCCCGTTCCTTTCTTTTTTGTACGTACCCCTCCCAATTTATTTCCTAGCTTGTCTCCTCTCCTCTTGTCTCCACTTGGACTGTTTCTCTCTCCATCTCCACCTCCCCTCCCTCTGCCTTCTCCCCCGTCACCCGCACCATCTCCCTTTCCCTCCCTACTTCGTCCCTTCGCTTTATATACCATTTCTTTAGTTTTCCCTCCCACACTCTCCAGAAAAACTTCTTTTCGTCTTCTTTCGTCCTTTCTCCATTCTTTACATTTGCCTCGGTTTGCAATTCCTTTCTTATGTTTCGATCCTCAATACTCATATCTTTTCTAATTGTAATTTTCTTAAACTTGCTGGTCAAGTTAAGTCTCCATGTTACGTTCATTATTGCATCCACTGTTACCCTAGACCTAAACTGCACTCTCATTGGCCTTGTGTTTCCCTTACTATATTTACCCATTCTCCTAACTTCTTCAATATCATCTCTCCAGTTGTTTCCTTCTTCATCGACATGCTTGATCAATGTTTTTACCTTATTAATTTCTTCCTTATCCCTAGCTTTCCTCTCAATAATGTGCTCCTCTATATCCCCAAATACAATAATACACTTATTTCTATCTATTGTTTCACGCAGGACCTGTTCATTTCTCCTCATAGCGTTTACTACCACTGATTCTAAATCTCTATTTTCCCTTTCTGATTGTTTCTTTTGTTCCTCCATGATTTCCTTCATTGCCACTTCCTTCACGTTTCCTCCTTCGTCATTAACCCATTTATTGTGTTTCTCCTTAATCTCCTCCACATGTGTTTTCATTTCCTTGGTTTGCCCTTTGTATTCTTCAAGTTGCAATCTTAAAGCTTCATTTTCGTCCTTGAGTTGCCCCATATGAGTTTGAATATCTTTTAGGCTAGCCCGACTCAAATCTTGTCCAGGCTCGATGTCCCCAGCCTGAGCACCACATATTGAACATATAGCCTCAATCTGTGAACTAACACTCACCTTCCACTCCTGCATATCCTCCTTCCACCTTTTAATGTCATTCAGCTCACGTATAATTTTCCCTAGAATGCCCTCGGTCTCACCGACTTCAAATCCATCAAAGTCAGCCATATTTGTTTACATCCACTCGCATTCACAATTACTTAAATTATTTTTATCACTCGAAATATCCTCACTTGTTTTTAATCTCAAATTATTTTAATACTGCATTTTAATACAGGACAACACAAAATATCCTTATACTGAAATTTAGGTGAGTTTATTTGATGAGCGCTGTAAACAGCTTGCTAGATCAGCTGATTTTCGGGAGCGTGGGTGCGGAGGTGTTGTCTCGTCGGTGGTGTGTGTGTGTGTGAATTGTGGAATGGTTCTGCTGCGTGTTTGCCTGTTGTGACTGGAACCTCTCTGGGAGGTCTGGGACGGGGGGGGGGAGTGAGTTCTGGAGGCCCTTAGTTATCCTTGGTCTGTGGGTCTTCTCCTGGGCGACCTAGATGTGTGTGAATTATATTTATTTTTGTGTTGTCCCTGTTCGGGCTCTGTCTCAAGTCGGCCACCCCCAGCTATGGGGTATGTGCCTGAGTATATACATACATAACCTAACCATTTAAATTTTAATTAGAACTAAATATTGATTAGTAAAGATATGAGGTAAACGAAGGCTATTAAAAATTATATACTGTATTTGCTTTAGTTTACCCCTATGATATCATCAGTGTTTATGATGAATAAAAGATGAATTATTATAGTTATAAACAAATTCCTTTCATTTATGTATGTACGGTATATGACTCCTCTTCACAATTGTAGTTTTCCTGTTCAAATATCACTAGAGTAAATAGCAATATATGTTATATTTTCCTACAACAGGTTGTGCAGCAGAGTTTGTCAAGAGTTGTGATAAGGTTCCCCCAGTGTGGAGACCCTAATAACTCCTACAGTACCATACATCACTCCAAACTGTTATCTTACCAACCTTCAGAAGTCCAGCACCCCCTGGCCCGGACACCACCTCTACAGCTACTACAGCCACCATAGTTATGGACCTACTATAACTGGACCAAGTGCCGACCGGACTGTATCGTAGCTGACCACCAGCCAGCCAAGTACTGGCCGGTCCAACTAACACTGTCCACAAGTACTACCGGTATGCTATCTTATATAATGCGTTATATCCACATAGGAAAGTTCTTTTTGTTATTATATTGTGCTGTTCCTGTTTTGGTTCGTTTGTTTTGCAAGATTTACATTTTATTACAGTATACAGTACAGTCGACTAACATTCCAGCTGAACCAGGGCTACTTTTATTTATGCTATTATAGAGTAGTAAAGTACTGTAGTGTAATGGCAAACAAAATATGCTGACTTAATCTACCCACGCTCAGCCGTGGTTGCCTTTCCGCAGTTTGAATATAACACAAGTGGAAAATGAAATTTAATATAAGTAAATGTCATGTGTTAAATATGGGAAGAAGTGTGAATAGACCAAATTGGGAGTACAGGATGGGAGATAATAAAATTAGCAAGGCCGAAAAAGAAAAAGATTTAGGGTTGATTATACAAGATAATTTGTCGCCAGAGAAACATATTAACAAGCTCTTTAGCGGAATGTATGCAATGGCCGGGAATATGAAAGTTGCTCTGAACTATTTGGATGAGACCATGGTAGCGAAAATTATGAAGAGTATGATTAGACCAAGATTGGAGTATGCAGCAGTGGTGTGGTCCCCGCATCTAAAGAAGCATATTCACAAGTTAGAAAGAATCCAGAGAGCAGTCACTAGATTGGTTCCAAGTCTCAGAGAACTGCCATATGAAGGGAGGCTAGACAAATTAAATCTACCGAGTCTAAAAGAGAGGAGAGAGAGGGGAGACATGATAATGATGTACAAATGTACCCGGGGGCTGGAGAGGCTGGATAGGGAGGATATATTAATTATGGATACAGGAATAACTAGAGGCCACAGCTACAAAGTAAAAAGACCTACCTGCAAGAACGATATCAGGAAGTTTAGCTTCCCCTATAGATGTATTGATAAATGGAATGGGCTGGAGGAGGAGGTGGTAGGGGCAAGGAACATCCATATTTTCAAGAAAAAATTGGATAAAAAGTAGACTGAGAGACGGGACAACACGAGCTTAGCTCAACTCCTGTAAACTACAATTAGGTAAATACAATAAAGTCCCGTCACAACACCGCCCCATCATGTCATCGCTGTGGCTGATGTTGGCATAGTGCTAACAGTGCCGCAGCAAGACTCAACTAAGTCCAACTGCAGCACCTGCAAACCACACCAGCCTCAACAGTGCTACAACAAGACAGTACCACACCAAAGACTTCACTGTATATTAGGCAACTTGGACTTTATATAGATACCTACATACTCAAATTTAACACCTTCTGTACCGGCTACGTCTTTTTAGCTTTATTCTGACTACTTGTAGACGATATTATTCAGTTTATAAAGGGCCTCCAGCAAATAAATGGCTTCGAAATATCCCACTTAACCTTTTTTACTACCACAGATCCTTCTCAAACTGCACAAAATAGTCTAAGTATAGCTACAATAGAATTTAAAAGACGTCGCCGATACAGAAGGGGTTAAAGACCGGGTGCTCCACACGAAGCGCTGTTCTGGTCTCATGTCCTAATGGCAGCCCTGCTCAGATCTGCCTCACTTGTCATTCTTGGTCTGCCAATTGGTGCAAGACTTATAAAATCTTATATTGTTAGCCAAAATACAAACATTTGAAAGTGTTTTACTAGTAGATGGGCTCCTTTATATGAGTTTGATTCTTATAAATTGTTTATACTTTTATGAAGATGTTCAGAAAATATATAAAAAGCATCTTCATACTGAAGACATTAAGCTGGATATGTACGGTAGTGCTAATAAGTCCTGTCTCACCTGTCATTACGTTTGGCTCGCTCTGTGCTGTATTTATATCTGTCAGATGTTGAATAGGGTGGGTAAGTGTAGGAACATGTTTGTATATCACAGTCTAAATGAATAAATCAAGTTTTACATATGGCTGATACCAATTCTTGATCAAAATATACTTGGTGCCGACACATCACTTATTTGGCCAACTGTCCTGTAGTTCAACAATGTTTCCCTACATACATACATACACAGGGTGTCAATCCACAAAATATGAATTGTGTTATCATTATGGTTTATTATTTTGTTATCATTATAGAGCAAAGGCGCGAGCTCTAGGGGGGTCCGGGGGCATGCCCCCCCCCCCCCCCCGTGATTTTTTTGAGAATTTAGGTGTCTAAAACAGTATTTCCTGCAATCTAAAAGCAATCAAGATGGAAAATATGGAGACCAAAATTATGTCAATTTACCTTTTTTGTTTCTTTAAAAAAAAGGTTGGGGGGTTGGGGCCTTGGGGGAGTTTCTGTTATCATTATACAAAAAGTTCATTTGCGTTATCACTCAAAAAAACAGTGTCGTTTGACACCCAGTACATACATACAAGTTTAAAGGCCGTTTTGTCCACAGAATGTGGTTACAGTCTCACGTCCTCAATGGCAGCTTTCCAGGCGGCCCTGTCAAGGGCTGCCTCTGTTGTCAAGTTCTTTATTTTTAGATCGGACAAGAGTACCCGAGCCCACGTCGTTCTAGGTCCACCCCTACGCGCAGCTCTCCCCACGTTCACAGTCCGATCACCAGATATGTTGGACAGACGAAGAATGAGTTAAGAGAAAGAGCCTATGGAGTAAAGAACGGCATTGACTCCAAGATTCTTTTATACAAGCATTTCAACACTGATTGTACCAAATTAGACTATAAATACAAAATTATTGAAATTGTTAAAGAAGAAAAAGATCTTTTAGATAGAGAAAATTATTGGATTGGAAAATTAATTATCGGTACTATCTATCCATTTGGAATTAACCCTCTCACATCCTTGACGCAATTTTGAGCCTATTAGGGATACTTTAAAGCCTTTGTTACCATCAGGGGTATTTATAAACCTTTAGTTTAGTTACTTCAACCTCTGCAGTTGTCTTTGAGTTAGCTGTGGGCAGAACACTAATTTTGGAGAGGTAATTATAAGAGAGAGAAATCTATTTCTAATATAACGACTTTAAAATACGATTTTAATAACCCACACTTTAATAATAATAATAATAATAGTTCTTAAAGCTAGCGCATGCTAAGCCAGCTAAGGATAGCCCAATAAGGCCGATTAGGCGTATTTCCATTGGGGTCCTGTACTACTACCCCATCCCCTTGCTCATGAGGGATGGTAACGACTCAGTGCTTGTGAAAAATCTTTAATGTGCCGAGCGTGGGCGCGAACCCGGGCCTTCTGGGTGGAAGTCCGAGACGCTAGTCACTACACCAAGCGAGCCGCTTCCCCGTTAGAAACAGAAGACCATGTAGACATGGTAATAAAAAGAAAAACAGGTCAGATATTAACCTGATTGTCAATAATTTGTATTCATTATATATAAATTTCGGAATTTAAAAATTAACCCTCTTCGACATATGATGCGATTTTGAGCCTATTAGGGATACTTTAAAGCCTTTTTTATCATCAGGGGTATTTAGAAACCTTTAGTTTAGTTACTTCAACCTCTGCAGTTGTCTTTGAGTTAGCTGTGGGCAGAAAACTAATTTTGGAGAGGTAATTATAAGAGTGAGAGAACTCTATTTCTTATTGCTAATCTGGCAACCTCTGCGTCATATGCGCGTGAAAGGGTTAAAAGATTCATTGAAAGGCCTACAAAAGAAAAGTTTTGCTCCTTTGATAGAAAATATTTAAATAATAAAAATAATTTCCCCAATAAATTTGAAAATACTGTCTTTGCTTTTATGGGATGTATTAGAGCCAATTCTAAGAAATCCATAGATAACCCTATTAAGGATAAAGTTATATCCACTTTGAATTACTCCTCTAAAATTTTAGACAAAATTAATGTTAACAGTAATAAATTCAAAGAAAGTTAAGTCCAAGTTGACGGATGGATATAAAGATTTCAAACCAATAATAGTTTATTCATATGAGCGACCAGTTGGGTCTATTATTTGTAATTATAATAAAGTTTTAGATAATCTTACAGAAAATGATATTTTCAATAATAATAAATGCGTATGTAAAAGAGTCTTGGAAATGCCAGCTAACAGACGTAATGCATTAATAAAGTTCATTTATAGTCCGATAGGTCATATATTAACAGGTGATGTAGAAATAGTTAAACAATTTTCAAACGACAAATTAGCGGAGCTATGTCAAAAAGGTTTTAAATATAGAATAGGGAATGATAAAGTAACATTTGACAACATTTTAAAAGATATTGTTTTTTCAGTTAATAGATTAAAAGATAAATTTAAAAAAAATAAGAGATGCGATGCGAGGGAGCTAGGAGCATGGTCAAAATTATTGATTAAATTAATAAAAAATAGTGTTCTTAAAAAATTACCGGTAATTTAATCTTTCTGATTTTAACTATAATTATAATAAGCTTAAAATTGATTTAACAAATTTGCATAAACATTTTGTAATCACTACAGTAGATAAAGCCAGTAATAATTATAGCTTCATATGTAAGAAATTTTATCTAGAAAACATGAAAAAAGAACTAGGCATTAAAGGTAATAAATTTCATAAAAATATTTGCGGTACAGTAATTCCGTTTATGAAATGCAGGAAAATTTATTTGTTGATAACTTAATTAACCCTCCAGCCCCGGCTATGTATTATATATATATTCCTCGAAACCCGGGTGTTTTGGCCGAAAAAAGTCTAGGCTAGGCTACCGTATATTCGTTAATCAGACTGATTCCTGCGCATCCCCAAGCGTAGCTGTGTTATTTACCTGTAGAATGGCATTAAGTAGAGCTCTCTAAGTCAACTGGTTGAGCTGTGATGATGATTTCATTGGAGATAACTTTATGGCCAAAACAGCCACTTTACACCACTTTTCGATACTTAACAACAACATACAGGCGCACACGAACAAGCGACGCTCTCCTTCTTGTGGCCGGAGATGCGGGGCGTCGGTCCAGCCGGCTGTTGTTTACATGCGTCGGACCGACGCCTCGCACACGAAGCTCACAGGCTTTCAACCACTGGGCATTCAAGAGGCCTTCCGGGTACCTGTTATATGCTTTTTTATGGGCGTTCAAGAGCCCTTCCGTGGTGAGAGGGTAATGAACATACTAATAAAAATATAACCTTTGATATTAAACTCTCTGATAAGAATAAATGAAATGCTAGGTTTTACCAGGGTTAAATAGGAATGGGAATTATCCCCAGGCTACCTTTA
This sequence comes from Paralithodes platypus, assembly GCA_032716605.1. NCBI lineage: Eukaryota > Metazoa > Arthropoda > Malacostraca > Decapoda > Lithodidae > Paralithodes > Paralithodes platypus. Next base: position 67,894,593 of record CM064486.1, read on the forward strand.
GGATCAACCTTTCCTGGTACCTGGCGCGGGGTACGAACCTCTGAAGGGAATTTAACCCCCCTAAAAACCCACAGGTTTTGAGATGCCTTGGGTGGGGTTCGAACCCTGGTTAGTGACGCACCACCATCACCACCAGGCCCGCGCGCTAACCCACTGTACTACCACGGACGTACAAAAGTATAGCAACCTTAGTCCGATTTTTAAGAACCACGGTGATAGTCTCTCGAGATGAGTTTATTGGACTTACCATCTACGACTATCTTACGCTATACCTGACGTCAACTCGGGTTAGTATTATTGTGGGTGCGGGACATTTTCGAGGGCATTACACCACATTCCTTTTTAGTTAGGCTAGTCCCTAGCCTCGTAAGGTCGTAGGGTATCGTAGCCTTTTTGCCTTAGCTATCTCAATATGGTTTTTAGGGTTCGCGTGATGGGTGCTCCACGTAGCTACCTGGTCACGTTCCTTAGCTGCCACCAATGAAATGCTAGGTTTTTCCAGGTTAAATAGGAATGGAAATTATCCCCAGGCTACCTTTAGGATCAACCATTCCTGGTACCTGGCGCGGGGTACGAACCTCTGAAGGGAATTTAACCCCCCTAAAAACCCACAGGTTTTGAGATGCCTTGGGTGGGGTTCGAACCCTGGTTAGTGACGCACCACCATCACCACCAGGCCCGCGCGCTAACCCACTGTACTACCACGGACGTACTAAAAGTATAGCAACCTTAGTCCGATTTTTAAGAACCAGGTGATAGTCTCGTGGTGTTATCACGTGATGAGTTTATTGGACTTACCATCCACGACTATTTTACGCTATACCTGACGTCAACTCTGGTAGTACATTATTGTGGTTGCGGGACATTTTCGAGGGCATTACAATAAATACATTGCTAAATTATACAAGACGCTAAAAGGAAGGCAGATGAGGAATATGGGAAAAAAATTAGTGAACAGTTTCTGAATGACAAGAAAGCATACTACAAAGCACCTGAGAGTTTCTCAGGTGGTGGTTGTTGTTGTTGTTCCCTAAGCTGCCTGGCCGAACAGCCCCAAGGCCATAACCGAGCGCCCCCACAGAACCCCCCTGCCGACCACAATAAAGCCTGGGTGACCGAAGCCACTCCATGGCAGGGAGCTGAGGAGGGTGCGGAAACGCCCGGGAAACCAAAGCCCCACCCAGGGCCCTGTGCCCCTCAGCAATTATGAAGAGAAAGTTGAGGGGCAAGGGAAAAATGTGACGCTTTGGCTTCCAATCTTGGTAGATTGGGAGGTCAATCCACGGAAGAGACGCCGTCACTTGAGATCTAGAAAATATATAAGTTAAAGGAACAGTCAGAGTAAGCTATGGGTATGGCAGAGATTGCTCAGCTCTCACTCTGATCGACCAACCCATCACCACATCTCAGGTGGTAGAATGAGGGACATGAATGGGAAGGTAGTGGAGGGTGATGGTGTGGTGAAAGTATGGAAAGATCATTTTAGTAGCTTAGCTGTAAAGAGTAGGGGGAAGGCAAAGATCTCATCCATAGGAATGGAGAGAGGTAGAATAAACAGGGTAGTTGAAATTCAGATAAACAGAGAAGAAGTAAAAGAAGCAATCAGTAGACTTAAAATGGGCAAAGCTGCTGGAGTAAATAACATCCCAGGTGAGATGCTGAGATATGGAGGAGAAGAAGCTGTTGACATAATGTTATGTAAATTAGCATGGGAAAAGGAAAGTGTACCAGAGGACTGGAGGAAAGCAGTGATAGTACCCTTGTACAAAGGGAAGGGTAGTAAAGAGTGTAAGAGTTATAGGGGAATTAGCTTGCTTAGCATACCTGGAAAGGTATACGCAAGAGTAGTAACAGAGACTGCAGAAGATAACGGATGACAAAATAGGCGAGGAGCAGGGAGGTTTTAGAAAGGGCAGGAGATGCGTTGACCAGATAGCCTCAATGCGTTTGTTAGTAGAGAAGTATCTGGCCAAGAACAGAAAAAACTATGCAGCATTCATGGATTTAGAAAAAGCCTATGACAAAGTAGACTGGGAAGGTCTGTGGGATGTGTTAACTACTGTATTTATTAGTGGCCCCTCCATCATTGACGAACATGCCTATTACATAAGGCATCCTCTTCAAACACTAATCCGCCGTAGTTTGAATCTACCGCGCAGAGCATTTAAAAACTGAGGAGCCTTCATCATGAGCGCACGCGACCTCACTCATGGCTTCAGTCATTATGAATTGGGTTCTCACTACGAAAAAACTTCGTAAAAAATAAAAACAAAAAGAAAATAAGAATAACTATCCAATAAGCTTTCCATCATATCGTGGATGTACTTGTGTGGATTTCTGACCAGACGCTGATTCAGGCGTCATTCCTCCTTCTTTGCTCTGCGCTCAGCCTGCCCGGACGTACCTTCACTCCGCTGGTTCCGCATTCGTTGCGTCCCTAGTGAGTTTTTTCTCATTTGTTTACTCTAGGATGTATCGAGTAAGGTTAGGATAGGCGTAGCAGGAGTGTCCTGGGCTGGTTGCCCGCAGTGCAGTGTATTTTGGGTCGTGTGTATGGGGCATCTATTTCGGATGTACCCTCGTGGTCCTGTTGTGGACACGTGAACTTTTCACAGTTGTGTTAGTTTGTGATGCAGGCGGCTTTCATTACGCGTTAATTATTGCTGCCTTTTATCCTTCTGATGAGGTAAGCTGTGTTTTTTCTGACGTTCCCAGCGTATTTTTCTTCACTTAGTGAAGTTTTTTCTGGGTCAGTGTCAGGCTTCCCGGGGTGGGAAGTTATCGCTACGGTGGTGTGTTGGCGGTGGTTCCTGTTGTGATATTCCAATGTGTGTTTATATTTCAACTATTTTCATGCCGTCTACCTAGGCCTAGCCAGCCGCTCGTAGCTTTGCCACATGTCTAGTGTTATTATTTATTTTATAAATATGCCCTACTGTGTCATGTGTATCCGGGTTTTAGTTGTGTATTGGCTAATTCCTCGGACTATAATTGTTTCCTGGTTTAGTTGTGTATTGGCTAATTCCACGGATTATGTTGTGACCTTGGTTAGTCGTGCGTGACTCTCCTCGTGTCGTATTGTTCAGATGGTGTCTGTTCAGGGTGGGGCTTGCCTTCCGGCGGGTTTTTTCTCGGTTTCACCATGAAAAATCCTGACCGATGAGCAGTGTTGGGCCACACGTGGTTTTTAACTCTGGCTGGTTCCCCGGCGTGGGGAGGTGTCTGTGGCTCTCCAGGACTGCGTCTCTGTGGGTGCCTGGTTTCAGGCCTCCTTTAATTCCCGGCGGGATGGCTGTACCCATCCTTATATATATATATATATATATATAAAACGACGTTCTTGCGAACATTCGTTTTTATAGGTTTTTTCTACCTGGTTTACGACAACCACATGGAAAACCTAGCTGTTGTTTAGGCGTTCCTCCCCGGCGATCTTTTACAAAGAAGTGGGGTCAGGAACTTGTGGGGTTAACTTTTAGACTTCTCACCCGGCGGGTGCACCTGAGCAGGGTGGGATAAACGACTTAGGTCTCATATAGTTAACTAATCCATTTTAGTGATACTCTGTGTATCGCTGCCTTTACTCTTACGGCAATTGAAGGTTCAGTGAGGTTTAACCAAATCGATTCCCACACCCGGCGGGTGCTCCTAAGTGGAGGAACTAAGGAATTTATAACAAATTCAATTTCGATTAACCTTAATTTGGTGATACATTCAGTATCGCCGCCTTCTATTTTTACGACGATCTTTTGGGACAATTCGTTAAAAAATCAGATCTCGTATATTCCTGCCCTGGGCTATTCTACTAAAATATTTCAAGGGCCGGCGTCTTTATGAGGGGGGCTTTGTTACAAAATTGAATCTTGAGACAGTCACCACCTCCTACAGACTATAAGTGCCATACTGGACCATTATATCAGAGGGTATTCTTCATGTTCTTTAGCTAAAAAGATTTGTTTAGCCTCTTTACACCCCGCCGCGTAGCGAGATGTGTTAGCTGTGTCTTTGCATCCCGTTACCCGGCGGGTTATTAACACTTGTATGCGAACACTTGGGTTAACCTTATGAGCATTAATTCCTGGAAATTTTTCTTTATTTTTCCAGAGCTGAGCTCCGGCGGACCAATACAGACCCGGCGGTAGTTTCCTCACACCAGTCTCTGTCATGGCTACTGTGGCCCCAGTTTTTGCCCTGTGCATTACCCCTACTTGCGCGGGTATCCCGATTTTTGCGCATACCCTTTGCATAAGGTGTGTTAAATGTCTAGACCGTTCAAGGGGTCTCTGGGTTACACTTAATTGTTCCTTTTGCTCCCAATTAGCCAATAAAGTCCTGTGTGACAATGACAAGACCGCGGCGGTAGCGTTGAGAGAGGTCAGACAACAAATGTCGGCCTACACTACCATTGTCGCACATAAGTCACTTCAATGTGACAACGTCCCACTTTGGGATAAGTTGCTGTCAGAGCACCCTCCCCCTAAACGTACCTCTAGAGTAACGGGTTTTAAGCCGACAGAGACTAGCCAGGGTTCTGTATCGTCTGTGGATACGTCTAAACGCCCGAGAGAGCCTACTCCCCCGGCAGCCACCTCCTCGTCGCAGGCGAGATCGAGGTCAAGGTCACCTCTCAGACAGCAGTCTTCAAGTCGTGCCTCTTCCCCGGCGAGTAAGAAGAGTAAGACTGAAGCTTCCACCAGTGGTCATGGTGGTGATTCTTCCAAATCTAGGTCTAGTTCGCGGTCACACCGTAGCCACAAATCCTCCAAAAAGGATTCCCATAGGAAGTCCTCTCGACATTCTCCTAAGTCTAGTGCATCTCGTCGTACCTCTACACCTGAAAATGTTTCTGTTACAGCCTCAGAGTATAGTGAAGCGCCTGTCCCTAAACAAGATTTACCTATTGATATTTTAACCCTAGAAACGGAAAGTTCAGGAAATTCAATAATTGAGAATGTTTCAGACTCTCAAGAGAGCGTAGGCCAGAGCCTCGGTGTTTGGCGGTTTGCTCAACCAGGGTCTGACCATCCACGTCCGACTCATACGAGTCACACAGTAGCCGATGTCCACAGGGACGCGGCGACCCCATCCTCTATCCCTGACTTATCTTGGAAACAAGGTGCCCCTGCCTCGGCGGGGTCTTCTCAGGAGGATCGGGAGGAACAAGATGAAGTGTCAATAATTTCAGATAGGGATGGACAAGGGTCAGGCTCAGGCCTGGACGCCGCCCATGATAATACTGATTCACCTGAAAGTTCTGCATCTAACCAGTTTGTTACAGCACAAGAAATTGATGGGTTACTTACTCATGCTCTATCTAAATTCTTTAGTCAACAACGAGAAAACCCCACAATGGACTTGGGGGCTCCCTTGACAAGTTCTGCGGTACGGCCTCTGATAACGTCAATCGATTTATCTAAGATTCCTAACCCTCCTACTCTGTCAGCGGCAGGGAGCTCTAAGCCAGCTACGGCGGCATTCACTACGTCAAATGTCAGGGTCATCACGGATGTTAATCCACCCCCTCTAGACAAAGCACCTCTTAGAAAGGTAGCTATGCCCCTGCTTTATGGGCCAGACGAGTCATGGGTTCTTTTGAACCCCTCTAAGCCAGAGCTTGCCCAGCCTACCTTGTCAGGGGAACTCCCGGTACCACGTGAGTGGTTTATCCAGGGAAATAAGTCAAAGAAATTAAGGGCATTGGATGCCTTGGGTAATGTTTTGGACGTAAATATCAAGGCTATACCTAGTTATTATCATCAGGATTATTTTGTTTATGCATCTAAGCCTGCTTTACCCCCTGCCTCAGCTTCAAAACTTTTTTCAGACTGGTCTAAGCTGGATGGGTTTAATGATATTAAGGCTCTGTCGGCTCTTACTCCTGAACTAGATTTACAGACCGTCACAGACGAGACAGCTAATCCAGTGTTGAAGGTGGGACAGTTGGGACCAGGACCTTGGGTGGATTGGGAGGTAGAGGCTCAAAACTTTGCAACCACTTTCACTTCTAAATCTTCCCACCAGATCCCTCAGGATACACATTCATGGTTCTCCATGCCGGTAGGTTCTGCCGGCGGAGTTCCGTCAGCTTTATTTTCTTTTCTAGCTGCCCCTAAGATTAATCTTTGTGAACTAAAGGACCCATTCACTACCCCTACCCCTACTCACCTAGACAGAGAATTTAGGCTAAGGGGAAAAGCTTTCCGCCTGTTTTCACAGTACATAGTTTCTCAGCAGGTGGCTAAGTCTTTACTCAGGTCTACTCAGGCAATCGCAGACGCGGATGCTCGAAGATCAGTTGAGTTATCCCGGCGTCTGATTCTTCAGTCGTCGATTCAATCCTTAGGTGACATACGCACAGCCTTACTTGAGGCGGTGCGAGCACGACAGGATCTTAGGATGTCATTAGTTCGCAAGCTGCCTGATCGCATTGCTAACCAGGTGGTAATGTCCCCAGTACTTACTCCTTCTTTAATGTCCCCTGATGTATGGCGAACAGTGTTTAACATGGCACAGGCCGTGAAGCACAGTCCCGCACAGGCTAAGAAACCTGCATTTAACTTCCCCAAACCTAAGCCTCCTACTAAAGCTCAGCCAGGGGGTTCTAAGCCGTTTCTTCCGCCTAAGTCCTCCCAATCCCCCCTGGGTCAGTACAGGCATAGACAGAGAGGGTTTTCAGGACAGAGAGGACGCGGCCAGTATAAGCCGGGGCAGGGCCAGTCTTCGGCCCACACCAGCCAGTCGGCGAAGCGTCCAACACCACCAAACCCACCATCAAAAAACTAAAGTCTCTCTCACTCCCAGTGCCTATCTTAAAGCCGGAGGAACCGAGGGAAGTACAGCCGGCGAACCCTTGTCTGCTAACAGGGTCGTTCCGAACGTGTCACCAAGCATGGCCGTTAAAAACCTGGGCACGGATGGTGGCACGCAAAGGCATCACTTGGCAGTGGCTCCGGCGACCTCGCTTACGTCAGCCGACAACGGCAAATTGTGTTTCATTAGAGGTGGAGTCGCTGGTCCAGGAGATGATTGCCAAGAATGTCATCATCCCGGTCCCTCCAGATTACCCTGTATTCACGTCAAAACTGTTTTTGGTTCCCAAACGGGACAGTGTTCAGATGAGGCCGGTCGTAGACCTGTCTTATCTGAATCTTCACATTTACAACGAGTCTTTCAGAATGTTAACAGTTCATCAAATCAGGCTAACACTTCCGCCGGGAGGCTGGATGTGTTCCCTAGACCTGACAGACGCCTATTGGCACGTGTCGGTCAACAAAAGATTTCAAAGGTTTCTGGCCTTGAGGATCAGGCACCAAAATTTTGTTTTTCAGAGGATGCCGTTCGGTTTGAACCTAGCACCTCGACTATTCACGAAACTAGTCCGGCAAGCCCTGATGCCGTTGTTAAAACAGGGAATCAGAGTGTTGTGGTATCTAGACGACTGGCTGGTGGTGGCAGAGACACAACAATTATGCATAAAACATGTCAATATCATTTTAAATCATGTCAAAACTCTAGGCTTCAAGGTAAATCTGGTAAAGTCAAACCTTGTTCCCTCAAGAGTAATTCAGTGGATAGGGCTGGTCTGGGACACCGCCGCTCTCACTCTGAGTCAGAGTGTGGACAATCGCAACAGGTTTCGCAGGAAACTGTTCAGGTTTCTTCACAGTCTGACTACGACACGAAGAGTCTGGGAGTCTCTGGTCGGCTCTCTCAACTGGATTCAGCTAACTGTCAAGTTGGGCCGGTTGAAAGTAAAACGATTAATATTGGAAGGCAACAAATATTTCCCACTCTTACCGGCGGGAAAATTATGGCCCATACCAAAATTAATCCACACCTTACTAGCGGTCTGGGCGAAGAGGGAAACATTGCACTCAATCATGTCATGGACCTCTCCTCCTCCAACGGTATGGGTAGACACGGATGCGTCAGGCACCATAGGGTGGGGATTTCAGTCAAATCAGGGGCACCAGGGTCAGGGACTTTGGTCCCACTTAGAAATCTCTCACATAAATGTCAAAGAGTTACTAGTCCCCTTGTATTTCCTTCAGGCTCACAGCCCGGCGTTACGGGGCAAGTCGGTGGCCTTCAGAATGGACAATCTGAATGCAGTTCACTGTATTCAGAAACAAGGGTCAACGAGGTCAAGGAAGTTGCTACTCGTGTCGGAAGAGATTTTTGTTCTAGCCAGCAGTCTAGATATTTATCTTCACGCATCTTATCTCCCAGGCGTAGCGAACGTCTGGGCAGACGCTCTGTCCCGGAGACAGAGCACGACAGTAGAATGGGAGCTCAAGCAACCCATTTTCGACCTAATGATTGCGGAGCTCTCCCATCCACAAGTGGATCTTTTTGCGTCCGACGAGACTCACAAGCTCCCTCTATACCTCACCCGCCGGGCGATAACGCCGGCAGGGGGGCCAGACGCCCTAGTGACAGACTGGAACAGATGGAGCTCCATCTATCTGTTTCCGCCGCCAGATGCGTCACTAATGTGCCACGTAGTGAACAAACTACGAGTTTATCGAGGCTTAGTCTCGCTAATCGCGCCCCTGTGGCCGGCGCAGGTGTGGTACCAGCAATTAATAATGTGGTGCCCGGACCCGGTATCGCTCCCGGTCGGGTACTTCCACTTAGACACGATTGGCAACCTAGCGACCTCGCTGACTTTTGCATTATGGACATTCAGGAGGCCAAGTGGCTAGCACCATACGGTAGGGATGTGACCAATAAATTGCTCAATCAATATACTCAGTCTACTAAGCGACAATATCAATCTCATTGGAAAGCTTTTACTTCTTGGATTGTTAGAACGGAACAAACTGTACCCTCAGTGGCATTGGTTTTTAATTACTTGAACTATCTGTTTGAGCAGAAACGTTTATCTGTGGTAACTTTGAAGAATCACTTAACTGCGATTAGAGTGCCCTTTTTCGACCTTACAGGTCTATCCATACCGGTGGCGGAGGAAACAGGATTTATGAGAGCGTGTTTTAAACTCCGCTCACCTCCCCGTCAGCTCATGCCTACTTGGTCTCTGGACAAAGCTTTGTCTTTACTTCATTCTCGTCTGTATCAAAATACTGCAGACTTTGCTTTAATCTTAAAGAAGGCAGTTTTCCTTTTGGCTTTGGCCACCGGAAACAGAGTGTCTGAGCTGGCGGCGATGAGCAACACACCTAATTGTCTTAGGTTTGGTAGACTTAATGATTCAATTTCCATTGCACCCTCCCCGGCGTTTGTAGCCAAGAATGAGCATAGTGCACACGTGTTTTCTGAGTTCACGGTGCCGGCGTTAAAAAGGGGAAAGGTGCATCATAATTTATGTCCAGTGCAAGCTCTAACCAAATATTTGAGAATAGCTCCTCAAAACCCCCAAGGTGCTTTATGGGTAGCGAGTACGGGTAAACGCTTACTTAAACGGCGATTAGCCTCTCTTCTGGTAGAAGTCATTAAAGAGAGTAATCCCGGCGTTGTGGGTAGGGCCCACGATTTACGCAAGTGGGCGGCCTCTTTACGTTTCCTGAAAAACTTTTCAGTTGAAGATATTGCGTCCACACAGTTGTGGGCGTCTAATCATACGTTTCTCTCTAGATACTTGTCAGTTGCTCTAGACAAACCTTCCTTACCATGTATAGCTTTAAGGCAGAGGGTCTAGGTGGCCCTGCAGTCACTTATGTTTACTTTCACGGAAGGGGGGGGGGGGGGGGTGCAGTCAGTTGACATAGGACACCCTAGACCCCGCCGGAGTATGAGAGCTGTGATACAATTTAAGGTTAAAATGTGATATGAAAATTTCTCTGCGAGAAATTGTGCTAGTACAAGGTTTAGTACAAAACAACGGTGTTGTTATAGTAGTTTTAGCTGCGAAAGCAATGTAATATTAGTTCAATGGAGTTCATTGGCAATTGATCTCCACATGTATTTTGGGGTTTATGATGTGCACATATAAACTTATAACTTATTATTTTTGTCACCACTCGTTGAGTGGGGTGCCTTTTGTAACTACAGATCTGTGTTCAGAATCTTCAGGGTTACCCATTTTTGTCGGGCAGGCTTCTTTGAAGCACGCACCTGCCTGAACCCCTTTTTCTTGTATATTTCCGGCCTACGCCGTATTAAATACATTTTTCAAAAGTAAGAATACTATGTGGTTGTTTTTATTATCTGCTTTTCTAGAGTTATGATATGATTACGAATGTCCCCCTCCAGTCTTAGATATCAGGCATGTTCGTCAATGATGGAGGGGCCACTAATAAATTATAGGTTTGACTCCTGTAAGGAGATAAAGAAAACCTAATATTTAGTAGTGGCCCCGTAATCATTGACGACTGGGGCCCTCCCGACTGTCCCCTTCCCATTCGTTGATGTATTAAGGATTTTGGTTTACTTGATATGTCAGTGAAGGAGGAATGACGCCTGAATCAGCGTCTGGTCAGAAATCCACACAAGTACATCCACGATATGATGGAAAGCTTATTGGATAGTTATTCTTATTTTCTTTTTGTTTTTATTTTTTACGAAGTTTTTTCGTAGTGAGAACCCAATTCATAATGACTGAAGCCATGAGTGAGGTCGCGTGCGCTCATGATGAAGGCTCCTCAGTTTTTAAATGCTCTGCGCGGTAGATTCAAACTACGGCGGATTAGTGTTTGAAGAGGATGCCTTATGTAATAGGCATGTTCGTCAATGATTACGGGGCCACTACTAAATATTAGGTTTTCTTTATCTCCTTACAGGAGTCAAACCTATAATATGGTGTGGGAGGAAAGTTGCTAATGGCAGTAAAAAAAAATTATAGGAATGCAACGGCAAATGTGAAGGTAGGGGATAAGTTAAGTGAAAGTTTTGAGGTCAATGTAGGAGTAAGACAGGGATGTGTCATGTCAGCTTGGTTGTTCAATATATACATGGATGGAGTGATTAGAAAATTTAGGGCGGGATCAATGGGAGTTGGAGCTAGACTGGAATCAGAGGGAAGAGCATGGAAGATTTTAACATGCCTATATGCGGATGATGCAGTCCTGTTGGCGGAAAATGTAGAAGAATTTCAGAAAGTGGTCACAGATTTTGACAGGGTATGCGAAAAGAGAAAGTTAAAGGTCAATGTAAGGTAATGGTGTTTGAGAGAAGAATGCATGAAACCATAGATTTTAAGGCAAAATATAGAATTAAGAAGGAACATGAGAAAAGTTGTAAAATGAAAAATTAAGTACTGGAAGAAGTTGAAAGCTTCAAGTATTTGGGAGCTGTACTATGCAAATATGGTAAAATGGAGAGTGAGATAAAAGAGAGAAAAATGCAAGGGAGAAAGGTGATTGGAGAACTTGATAGTATTCTCAAAGGAAGAATGGTTAGTCAGGAAGTTAAAAAGTCACTGAGAAACAGTGTGCTGCTCCCAACACTTGTATGGAAGTGAAACATGGACAGCAAGTGACGAGGACCTCTCCAAACTGAGAGCGGTGGAGATGAGCTTTTTCAGAATGGCAGCTGGTGTGAATAGGCTAGATGGGCCAAGTAATAGGGAAGTGTATGAGTCCTTTGGAATGGAAGAGCAAGCTTTAGGCATTGATTGTGGAGTGGTTGAGTGGATAAAGAGAAGTACTTTGAGGTGGTATGGTCATGTTCAGAGAATGGATGAAGACAGAATGCCAAGAAAGATATATGGGAGTCAGGTGAGTGGAACAGCTAGTTGTGGAAGACCACCTATGGTATGGGAAAAGAAAGTGGAAAAATATATTGAAGAAAAACTTCTGCTACGGCATTGTGGCACGGGCAAAGGAGGCATGTCTTGACAAAGTAGCCTGGAGACGTTTCTGTCATGGCCATCCTTTAGCGGGGGTTTCCCAGGGGGAAACAAGGCGTCGGAGATGATGATGATGATGAATGCTAAATTGTACATGTTACCCAAATTTCATAAAAGACCTTATAAATATCGCTTTATTGCCGGAGCAAAATTTGATACCACTAAAACTTTGTCAAAACAAGTCGTACATTGCTTAAAATACATTAAAAGTACAGTCAGGACCCCCAATACACGATTCCACAATGCGCGAAAACCCTAATACACGAGTTACCTCTCAAAAATAACATTAATTACGCGAGGTGGTACCACAATACACGAATCGAGAGCTAAGAAGGGGCCAAATCTGCTATTCCCGCTTGATACGCGAGCACGTCTACGTTTCGCGAGGCCCAGGCGTAGCTCCGAAAAGAGAAGAAGACGGGCATACGCCTGCCTTCCCTCCCGCTTACCCTCCCTCCCACAGTCCCGCTCAAGCGCTCATAGCCGTGCGGAGTGACCAAACGTTTGTAGTGCCTGCCACTTTTTTCGCCATGCCACGCCAATATAAGAAGATAACACACAAAATGAAGGTGGAAGTGTTGGATCGCAAGAAAAAAGGAAAAGGAAACTGTGCAATAGGCTTGTCAGAGTAAACTGTTCGTACGATTTGGTCAGGGAGGGAGAAGTTGGAGAAAATCGTGAAGTCCTACGGTCCTAGTCCTAGCCTATCTACTACTAATTTTAAGGTAAGGTTTCATATTTTTATTCATTGTTGTTCTTATATATAAGATATAGACTGTACTGTAGAGCCAAAAATGTCGAAAATAAGGCCAAAAATGTCGAAAATAGGCCATAATTGAGAGATGTCACCCAATCTAATTATTCCCATTTAAAGTTAGTTCCACAATACGCGAATTCGCAATACGCGATGCCTCCTGTCACCCCTATTCTCACGAATTGGGGGTCCTGACTGTACTCATAAACGATATTGTGATACCATCAAGAATAGAACTGGCATTAACTATTATTTGAGTGTTGACAATTCAGTAGAAGTTATTGATAAACTCAATACCATGCGGAAAGTTACCTCGGTACATAGCTTCAACTTTTCAACTTTGTATACCAATTTGCCTTTAGATTTAGTATTTTCAGAACTTTGCTTTATTATAGATTTGAAAGTAGTCGTAATCGTTACATAAATGTTAATTCATATTTTAATAATGCGTCACTTGGCTTTGATCCCACTAGTTCAGTATATTTTGATAGAACTAAACTTAAAGATGCCCTTAAATTCCTCCTTTTCAATACTTATGTTAGATTCGGGCCCTACATTTTCAAACAAATATTAGGAATTCCTATGGGTGGAAATGCTAGCCCTTTAATTGCAGACTTATTCTTGCTTACTTTAGAATTCAAATTTATGAAAAACTTAGTTGACAGTAGCAAGAAAAATAACATCCCAGAAAAATTGGCACTCGCTAAATTGTTAAATAATAATAGTAGATATATTGATGATATAATCTTGTTTGTCTATCTATCTATCTATTGCCGGACGCCTTACACGCACACTACGAACTCAAATTTCTCGATATCTGACTTATCCTTTGGCAGGGGTCCTTTTTATTCTACTACAGCGCTTACTCCCATGGTGCACCCAACATGACAGATTCTACATCGAATCGAGTTAGCGCCCTCACCTTTCCACACACTGCACAAGGGTATGCACCGCTCTTTTCCACATTGCCTAGTCTCAATCTACAATGCTTAACCTTGGTTTTGTCAATATTGATTCTTAAACCCTTGCTCGCCATGCCCTCTCTCCATCTTCTGAATTTGGCCTCGGCATCTTGCACATTGTTAGCTATTAGGACTAAATCGTCTGCATAAAACAGTTCCCACGGAAGTCCGGATCTAAAATCTCTGGACAGTGTCTCCAGGACCATAATAAAGAGGAGGGGGCTTAACACTGACCCCTGATGAACTCCAACACGAACTGTGAACTCATCACTCAGTACACCTTTCACCCTCACCGCAGTTTGCGAATCCTCATACATCTTCATTATCACACGCACCAGCCACTCTTCCACACAAAGTTTCCTCATAGCCCACTGCACTACATCTCTAGGCACCCTGTCAAAGGCCTTCTCCAGGTCCACAAACACAAAGTAAAGATCCCTGCCTTTTAGTAAGTATCTTTCCTGTATCTGCCTGACTATGAAGATAGCATCGGTTGTTGTTGTTGTTCCCCATGCTGCCTGGCCGAACAGCCCCAAGGCCCCGAGCAAGGCCAAGGCCATAACCGAGCACCCCCACAGAACCCTACCCGCCGACCACAATAAAGCCTGGGTGACCGAAGCCACTCCATGGCGGGGAGCTGAGGAGGGTGCGGAAACGCCCGGGAAACAAAAGCCCCACCCAGGGCCCTGTGCCCCTCAGCAATTATGAAGAGAAAGTTGAGGGGCAAGGGAAAAATGTGACGCTTTGGCTTCCAATCTTAGTAGATTGGGAGGTCAATCCACGGAAGAGACGCCGTCACTTGAGATCTAGAAAATATATAAGTAAAAGGAACAGTCAGAGTAAGCTATGGGTATGGCAGAGATTGCCCAGTTCTCACTCTGATAGACCAGCCCATCACCACATGACTAGAACCCAATCCTCTCAGCATCAGCTAGGAAAGGCCCTAGAAAGCCGCCTTTGGCGGGGGGATAGCTCCCCTATTTCAACCCTTTTCGGGGTTGGGCACCCGCCGGTTGTACCACATCCTGGCATAAAACCAAACTGCATATCATCAATGGAGAAGCTTAGCTCTGTCAAACAAAAGGTTAACCACTTCAGCACCATGATGCCTTTTTACCTTTGATTCTGGTTATAATTATATCATTGTATGCAGTTTAAGAAGTACCTATGTTACTTGAAGGGTTTATTGAGATCGTATTTACCCATTTGAGTTGTACAGTAAAGGTAGATTATAAACAAAACAAAATTGTCTGATGGTGACCAGAATATGATGGAAATTACGTAATGGTGGTGACGGGGTTAAGGATGAAAAAATGATATGTAAGAAAGTTTTGTGTTCTTGCGGAAATTACGTAATGGTGGTGACGGGATTAAGGATGAAAAAAATATATGTAAGAAAGTTTTGTGTTCTTGCCTGTACGGAGATATCAAAATGTCGTTCTCAGCTGATCTGTGGCCTTGAGAGCGAGGAGAGGAAGTAAAGGCAGTTTTGCGAGTCCAGGATTGAGCCATTAACCCTTTGAAACCCAGGACGTATTTCCTTTATACTCTGGCTACCGTTAGACGATTTCCTTTATTGTTTAACCCCTTCCGTACCGGCAACGTCTTTGTAATTATATTCTAGCTATATTTAGAGGATTTGATGTAGCTTAGGAAGGATATATTGTAGCTAAAAGGATTAATTGAGATAGTCTTTAGCCTTTTAAGGGGTAGACGTCCTTCCTAAGCTAAACAAAATCGTCTAATCGTTGCCAGAAAATAATGGAAAGTACATCACTGGTACAGAAGGGGTTAATGCAACTCTTTGTCTCACAGGTGTAAATATGATCTCAACATGCCCTCTGAATTAAGTAGGTCCTTCTTCAACTGCATAACACCATCTAACTTCAGCAATAATGAAAGGTAAACAGACGTCCTGGTAGTGAGAGGGTTAATGCTTACTAACACATCCCCTTACTCCCATGGTTCATGTGGTACTGAGTTCAGGTGGCTCAGGCAGCATGATGGCCACTATAGTCTATTCGCTGTAAGTAGGCGAAAAATCATGACCTCTAACCTATGTAACTCAAAAACGACTCGAGTAATTGAGCCATTATTTCTACCATTTGGGAAGAGTCAGTCAAGTAATAGATGTGTAAATTTACATCCAACTTGCTCTAGCCCTTTTTGAGTTACAGAGGATAGAGGTGATGATTTCTCGCCTACTTACAGCGAATAGATTATAGTAACCCTGGCCACCACATAGTTTCACCCCGGAGCATTTTTTTTTACCTCAGAAAATACAGGTCTCCCTCGATTTATGATTGGGTTACGTTCCTGAAAACCCGATCTTAAATAGAAAAATCGTATAACGAACCGTAAAATTAATGGGGTAAATGGGGATGCGTTCTGGGACCAGCCAAAATCCAAACACAAACGCCTATCTATCTATTGCCTGAAGCCGTGATCCCCGAAGGGGTGGCCACGAATGAACCGCCCCCATGCACCTCTGTCCCCAGTCAGTCGACGCCCCTCCCCCCAACCAGCACCGCCTTCGTTCATGTACTTCCTCACTCCATCCTTCCACCTCTCATTCGGTCTATAAACTTATATTAATATCGTAAATTGGGGCATCGGATGTGTGTGAATTTGTATTTTGTTTTTGCGTGTTCATTTTTTCTGTTGTGTTGTCCCTATTCTGGCTCTGCCTTGAGTCGGGGGCCCCCCCCCCCCAAAAAAAAAGGAAAAGAGGGAAAAAAATAAAACAAAAATAGGAAAAGTGGGGATTGGGCCTGAGTACTGTATATAGAATAGGGGCATCGAATAATAAGGGAGACCTGTACAGAACGGATGGAGACGGTATCCGAGGCGTACCACAGGAACGTCTCGAGACCCTACCCGACCTTCAGGGGTTAAGCATAGGAAGGATCGGTAGGAATCAAAGGGGTAAAAGCTATCTTAACTAACCTCTTTTCTCCCACATGTTTCTCTTCAGCTGAATAAATCTGTCCAGTGATAGCCAGAATAAATGGCAAAAATGCATCATCGTACTGGTCCTCATCATCATCTTGGCCGCTTTGCTTCCTTTTTTACTATCCCCAATAAAGAATGGTCATGGCAGAGACTCTTCCAGAATACATTTTCCAGGCATGCTCCATTTACTTGTGTCACAGTGCTTTTCCAATATGTACTGTATAAGCTCTTCCACTTTCCCCAAACCATTGGTGTCCTGGGCATTTCCGCACCCTCCTCAGCTCCTCGCCTGGAAGCGGCTTCGGTCACCTGGTCATTCTTAGTGGTAATGTAGGGAGGGTTCTGTGGGGGCACTCTGTTATGGCGTTGGCCTTGCTTGGGACCTTGGGGCTGTTCGGTCAGACAGCCTGGGGAACAACAACAACCATTGATGGTCTTCCACTACCAGCTGGTCCTCTCAATTGAATTCCATGCATCTTTCTTGGCATTCTGTCCTCATCCATCCTTTGGCTATGGCTGTACCACCATGAAGTACTTCTCTTTATCCATAGAACCAATCCATTGTTAATGCCCAGAGCTTGCTCTTCCATTCCTAAAGACTATACCTGTATACACCTATTTATTATGTAATTCATCAAGCTTGTTCACCCCAGATGCCATTATGAAGTCATTTAACTCTACAGTTCTCTGTTTGGAGAGGTCCTTACACTTCCTGTCCATGTCTGTGTTGGGACCACTGCTGTTCGTTATATTTATCAACGACTTGCCTGAAGTTATAACTAATGGAAGTGAGGTATACCTGTATGCGGATGACACTAAACTGTATAGAAGAGTGAGGAGTAAGGAAGATATGGGTTTGCTTCAAGGAGATGTGGAGGGCATGAAGGGATGGTCTGAGCATTGGTTAATGCCTTTTCATCCAAAAAAATGCAAGTACATGCGGATTGGGACCAGCAAGATAGACAAGGTAGGATACAGTATGTATGAAGCGATGGAGGAAGTGAGTGCAGAAAAGGATATAGGAGTAGTGATAGACAATAAGTTAAATTTCTCAGAACATTTAGCGGAAAAGATAAACAAAGCCAATAGAATTGTAGGGCTGATAAGGAGGACATTTGTGTCACTTGACGAAGAAATCTTCAGGAATCTATATACAGCGCTGGTTAGGCCGCACCTGGAATATGCAAACCAGGTGTGGGCTCCATATATGGTAAAGGATATAGAAGCAGTGGAGAAAGTGCAGAGGAGAGCTAGCAAGCTGGTACCAACGTTGAAGAACGCGGGCTATGAGCAGAGGTTGAGGACACTGGGGCTTCCGACACTGGCATATAGGAGAAAGAGAGGGGATATGATAGAGACTTTTAAGATAGTGTCAGGAAAGTACGATGAGGATGTGTGTGAAGGTATCTTCTTGATGCGGGAGGGAACAAGAACGAGAGGACACTAAGAAAATTTACAAAGAAAGAAATAGGCTTGAGAAGGCAAAGAACTCATTTTGTGATAGTGGTAAATGAGTGGAACGCACTGCCCCAGTATGTAGTCGATTCCGAATCAATAAGGGAGTTTGAAAGTAATCTTGATAAAGCATGGGGAAGACAAGATTTGAAGTTTGATTATAAAACAAAAATACAGAATAGTTAAAATGTTGCGTCTGCTACCGCCGCCGCCAACACCGTGAACGACCGCAGCAGTGCAAGTACTGGTACTGAGCTGGATACACAGGCATAGTTTGCCTTTTTCCAGAGGATCTACTGTAAGAAACTGTAAGAAACTGTAAGAAAGCAATACAGGTCTCCCTCACTATCCGATAACCCAATTTATGATATTTTTACAGGTTTTTAAGTGTTTAGGTTTGGGTTTTGGATGGTCCCAGAAAGCATCCCCATTTATTCCATTAATTTTAAGATTTGCTATATGATTTTTCCATTTAAGATCGGGTTTTCAGGAACATAACCCAATCGCATATCGAGGGAGACCTGTACAGTACTTTATTCCTCAGTGACACTTTCTCTTGTTGACTGATCACTGATTTTGGGTACAGGTGACGGCAGCTATGGGGGGAACCTCTAGTGTGTATGGCCTGAGAGGCAGCAACACCGCGGCCCTGGGACTGTCTTGGGCCAACCTCATCACTACGCGACTTATGCTCTTCCGCACCCACCACTATGTACGTCAGGAGGAAGCCTATGTACGCCAGGAGGATGTGCGCAGACAATCTGGGTCGCGTACACAGTCACCTATCCAGAATGCCAGTTGTAGTGGTGATAATCCTGGGAGTGGAGCAGCCAATAAGAAGAGTCAATTAGGCTCTGCAGAAAGCAACGTTAGGCTGTTGGAGGTGGTGTTTTGTCCGTGGCTGGAGAGAAAGTCTTGTGCCTATACTGTGACGGAGGAAGGCATCAGGGGGGTGGACATGAAGGGGATTTACATGTTCTCATCAGTCTTTTGATATCTAAATTTGTGATATGCCTCCTGTGTTAGAAGTGCAATGACGTATGCCTCAGAAACATGGGCCGTTAAAGTAGAGGATGTCAACAGAATGGAACGTATTGAGATGAGAATGGTGAGATGGATGTGTGGGGCCAAACTGCAGGATAGAATAACTAATGATGAGCTTAGGAGACGCTTAGGTATAAAGAGTATTAGCGAGGAGATGTGTACAAGTTGTTGTTGTTGTTCCCCAAGCTGCCTGGCCGAACAGCCCCAAGGCCCCGAGCAAGGTCAAGGCCATAACCGAGCGCCCCCACAGAACCCTCCCTGCCGACCACAATAAAGCCTGGGTGACCGAAGCCACTCCATGGCGGGAAGCTGAGGAGGGTGCGGAAATGCCCGGGAAACCAAAGCCCCACCCAGGGCCCTGTGCCCCTCAGCAATTATGAAGAGAAAGCTCAGGGGCAAAGGAAAAATGTGACACTTTGGCTTCCAATCTTGGTGGATTGGGAGGTCAATCCACGGAAGAGACGCCGTCACTTGAGATCTAGAAAATATATAAGTAAAAGGAACAGTCAGAGTAAGCTATGGGTATGGCAGAAATCGCTCAGTTCTCACTCTGATAGTCCAGCCCATCACCACATGACTAGAGCCCATTCCTCTCAGCATCAGCTAGGAAAGGCCCTAGAAAGCCGCCTTTGGCGGGGGGATAGCTCCCCTATTTCAACCCCTTTCGGGGTTGGGCACCCGCCAAGTAGACTGGGATGGTATGGGCATGTGGAGAGAATGGATGAACAAAATTGAGTGAAAAGATGCAGGTCTGCGATTGTGGAGGGAGCTGCACCAAGGGGTGGACCGAGGAATACCTGGGATCGGACTATACGTGCCGATCTTGAATTTAAAAAATTGACAAGTGAAGCAGCCCTTAACAGGGTTGCCTGCAACGTCGCCATTAGGACAAGAGACTGAAACTGCACGTATGTGTGGAGCACTCAGTCTTAGAATTTTATGTATGTACAGTACAGTACCGTACAGCGAGGACCGAGGACAGCCATGAACATAAATGTAGATCCGACAAGAACCAAAAATATTATTAAAGAGCGTTCCGTGAGTTCTAAAATAACAAATTTAAAGGTTTTCTATGCAAACGCTCGTAGCATACGCAATAAATTTTCAGATTTAGAGGAGCTAGTGTTTACAGAAAATTATGATGTGATTGGCATAACAGAATCTTGGCTCAATACAGAAGATAGAGACTTTTTAGCAGAGTATTCACTTCCCGGTTATGTAATGATTGAGAAAAGCCGAATAAATCGAAATGGAGGTGGCGTTTTACTTTATATCAAAGAAAGTCTTAACCCTACCCTCTTGTCAAAACCTCAAATTGTGAACGTCGACGCATCTTTTGTGCTAATAAAGAATAATAAAGGTACAAAAATAATACTTGCATTAATATACAGACCTCCAGCTCAATCAGTGCAAACTGACCGAGAAATTTATGAACAAATTGCAGATGTAAGTAACTCACAAGATACCGTAATTTTTGGCGACTTTAATTTACCTGTGACCAAGTAGGGCGATACTCTTACTTCACACTCCGGACATGACTTGTATACGAACTTGCAAGAGAGTTCGCTTTATCAATTTGTTCGAACGCCGACCCGTGGTAATAACGTTCTTGACATTGTACTTGCAACAAAAGAAGAATTAATAGAGAATTTGAATGTTGGTGATGAATTCAGTAACAGCGACCATCGTACGATAACTTTCACTTTAAAGTTTACTAGTAACGAACCAAATAGTAGCATCGAAAAAGTCCCTAATTTCAAGAAAGCAAACTTCCATAAACTTAGAGCTATGTTTAAAGAAACTGACTGGAGCTTTTTAATTAACAATAATGACATAAATACATCTTGGAAGTTATTCGAAACCACTTACCTAAAAGCAGTGCAAGACTGCATACCATCGAAAATACGGCGTCCAGGCCATAATAATAAGCCCAAATGGTGGAATAAAGATATTTCAAACTGCCTGCTTGCTAAAAAATGTGCTAATGATAGATTAAAATCCTCACAAAATGACGAAGAACGGGTGAAATTTGTAGAGCTACGACGCAAAGCCAAAAAGTTAATTAAGCAAAGTAAAAAGACCCTAGAGTTACATATTGCGAATCAAAGTAAAACAAACCCGAAAGAATTCTATAGTTATATCAGAAAGAAAAAAGTAGTTACTTCAACTGTTGGACCGTTAGTCGATGAAAATGGAGAATACACCAAAGACGAAGTACAAATGAGTAATGCCCTCAATACCTTCTTTGCATCAGTTTTTACAACAGAAGACCTCAGTGATATCCCTACACCATCGCCGATTCAGATTGATAATTCAGATGTTCTAAGCAATATCACCGTTACAGAGAGAGAAGTATTGAATTGTTTAGATAAACTCAAGGTAAATAAAACGCCTGGACCTGATACAATCTCGCCTAGAGTTCTGAAGGAAGCTAAGGATGAGCTCTCCAAACCACTGACATTACTATTCAATAAATCCTTGCAGTCTGGAACTATGCCTGATCAGTGGAAGCTAGCCAACGTAACACCGATATTCAAAAAAGGCAGCAAATCCCTACCCAGTAACTATCGTCCAATTAGCTTAACCTCAGTTGTATGTAAAATGCTAGAAACGGTCATACGAGACAGACTCGTAAATCACTTAGAGGAAAATAACATACTTAAAGATACTCAACACGGCTTTCGTAAAAAACGTTCCTGTTTAACAAACCTCTTAGACTTCTTCCACGATATCCTCAACCTCTACGATGAGAGTAAAGCTGTAGATATTATATACCTTGATTTTCAAAAGGCCTTTGACAAAGTTCCCCACAAACGTTTACTGCTAAAACTAAAAGCGCATGGAATACAAGACGGTGTGTTGAAATGGATAGAAAATTGGCTCAGCGACAGAAAGCAAAGAGTAGTCATAAACGGTAAGGCATCTAAATGGACCAATGTAAGTAGCGGGGTACCCCAGGGATCGGTACTAGGACCAATTCTCTTTCTAATTTACATCAACGACATAGATGAGGGCCTCACCTGTACAATCTCAAAATTTGCTGACGATACAAAAATTGCAAATAGCGTACTCTCAAAAGAACAAGTTGACGATATGCAACACAATCTAGATAAATTGACATGTTGGGCCCAAATTTGGCAAATGAGTTTCAATGCGGATAAATGTAAAGTACAGTACTACATATCGGATACCTAAATGAGAAAGCAAACTATTCGATGAATGGAACTCAGCTTAAGAATGTAAACAGAGAAACCGATCTGGGAGTAACAATATCGAGTAATCTAAAACCGAGTCAACAATGTTCAGAAGTTGTTAAGAAGGCAAACAAAATAATTGGCTTTATAGGCAGGTCATTTGAGCATAAATCCAAAGAAGTTATCCTAACCCTTTACAATTCCTTAGTCCGCCCTCTTCTGGAATACTGCGTTCAATCCTGGTGCCCTTATTACCAAAAAGATATAAACAAGCTAGAACGAGTTCAACGTAGAGTTACCAAAATGATACCTAGCCTAAAGAACAAACCATACGAAGAGCGTCTTAGAGAATTAAATCTATTTCCTTTAACCCAGCGCAGATTAAGAGGTGACTTAATTCAAGTGTTCAAAATCATCAAAGGCATCGACAATATGAACTGTAGTAAGTACTTCACTATCGACCAATCTAATTACACGCGGGGAAACGGTTGCAAAATTATTGGTAAATCTTTTAACTCACACGAATCTAAGAATTTCTTCTTCAATCGAGTTGTCAACTTGTGGAATGGGCTTCCCCGAAACGTTATAGACTGCATCACCGTTGATTCATTTAAACTCCGCCTAGACAAATATCTCGCATCAAACCCGCGACTGACTGCGTTTGTAAATGAATAACTTTATTTTATCCCCCCCTCAGTTACTAACCCATCTGTCCCCTACTAACTTCCTAATCCTGCCACGGACATTAGTTCCAGGGCAGTAATTCCCTTTCCAATGTTCCCTTACCCACTCTAAACCACTGTTTGGACACTTGATCCTCAGTGTTTTGGAGGACAAGCAACCTAGAAGGGTCACTAGATCTGTTGTTGCTTGATTTCCTTTGCACTCCTTTGTACTCCTTTGTATATAGAGTTACGGTACTATGCTATCTATTTTTATGTGGATTATTTTTATGTCTAAATTTGTGATATAGATTGCTTTCATACCTATTTTTATATTATTGCTTTCATACCTATTTTTATATGCATTGTTTTGATATCTAAATTTGTGATATAAATTGTGTAGATAGCTATATTTGTAATAGAGATAAAAAGTTTACTGTACATTTTATTATTGTACCTTTACTTATCGTTTCCCAGAATTTTGTGTTCTATGATACAGTTTGGGTGAGGGCTGGTCCTATCCAGAGTGAGGTGTTAGTTGTAGGGGGTAATCATAGATGGAAATGTAACGCGATTGTATTGTAGCTTGTCTAGGTAAATGTTGCAGAGCCAACTTAGATTGTTGTTGATGTCCAATCCAAGTCTGCAGTCTCTTCCTCTATCTTGGCCCCCTACCAATCAGTGCCACACCCCTTATAAGGTTGGAGGACAGTCATTGGTTAATGTATGTAGATGTGAGCAATGGTAGGATACCATCTGCCATAGCCAGGCAGATACAGGAAAGATACTTACTAAAAGGCAGGGATCTTTACTTTGTGTTTGTGGACCTGGAGAAGGCCTTTGATAGGGTACCTAGAGATGTTGTGCAGTGGGCTATGAGGAAACTTGGTGTGGAAGAGTGGCTGGTGCGTGTGATAATGAAGATGTAGGAGGATTCGCGAAGTTCGGTGAGGGTGAAGGGTGTACTGAGTGATGAGTTCGCAGTCCGTGTTGGAGTCCATCAGGGTTCAGTGTTAAGCCTCCTCCTCTTTATTATGGTCTTGGAGGCGCTGTCTAGAGTTTTTAGAGGCGGACTCCCGTTGGAACTGTTTTATGCAGACGATTTAGTCCTAATAGCTGACAGTATGCAGGATGCTGAGGCCAAATTCAGAGAGTGGAGAGAGGGCATGGCGAGCAAGGGTTTAAGAGTCAATATTAACAAAACCAAGGTTATGTATTGTAGATTGAGACGAGGCAATGTTTCTTACAGTTTCTTACAGTAGATCCTCTGGAAAAAGGCAAACTATGCCTGTGTATCCAGCTCAGTACCAGTACTTTCACTGCTGCGGTCGTTCACGGTGTTGGCGGCGGCGGTAGCAGACGCAACATTTTTACTATTCTGTATTTTTGTTTTATAATCAAACTTCAAATCTTGTCTTCCCCATGCTTTATCAAGATTACTTTCAAACTCCCTTATTGATTCGGAATCTACTACATAATGTGGAAAAGAGCGGTGCATACCCATGTGCAGTGTGTGGAAAGGGAGTGGGCGTTAACTCAATTCAATGTAGCATCTGTCGATGTTGGGTACACCATGGGAGTAAGCGCTGTAGTAGAATAAAGGGGCCCCTGCCGAAGGATAAATCAGAAATAGAGAAATTTGAGTGCGTAGTGTGCAAAGGCGAGCTTGTGTTTAAGTGATGATCCTGTGGCTGTGAATTTTGGAAATGAGTCTTTGGAGCTGGTGAACAAGTTTTGTTACCTAGGAGATACCATCTCTGCCGGTGGTGGGGCCGAGGCTGCCACTGTTGCTAGAATTAGGTGTGGCTGGGGGAAGTTCAGAGAATTGATGCCAATCCTGACCATGAAAAGAATGCCTCTCCCCCTGAAGGGAAAGGTGTATGCCTCATGTGTTAGAAGTGCAATGACGTATGCCTCAGAAACATGGGCCGTTAAAGTAGAGGATGTCAACAGAATGGAGCGTAATGAGATGAGAATGGTGAGATGGATGTGTGGGGCCAGGCTACAGGATAGAATAACAAATGTTGAGCTGAGGAGACGTTTAGGTATAAAGAGTATTAGTGAGGTGATGCGTACAAGTAGACTGGGATGGTATGGACATGTGGAGAGAATGGATGAACAAAATTGGGTGAAAAAATGCAGGTCTGTGATTGTGGAGGGAGCTGCACCAAGGGGTGGACCGAGGAAGACCTGGGATCGGACTATACGCGCCGATCTCAAATCCAAGAACTTGACAAGTGAAGCAGCCCTTAACAGGGTTGCCTGGAACGCCGCCATTAGGACAAGAGACTGAAACTGCACTGATGTGTGGAACACTCAGTCTTAAAATTTGATGTATGTATTTTATGTATGTAGTGTAAACAACCAATGAATAGGAGAGGAGGCTCGCTGGTGTAGTGATTGCGGCTCGCTGGTGTAGTGACTAGTCTATTCGCTGTAAGTAGGCGAGAAATCATGACCTCTATCCTCTGTAACTCAAAAAGGGCTAGAGCAAATTGGCTGTAAATTTCCACATCTATTCCTTGACTGACCCTTCCCAAATGATAGAAATATTAGCTCAATTACTCTAGTCGTTTTTTAG
Organism: Paralithodes platypus; assembly: GCA_032716605.1. Classification (NCBI taxonomy): domain Eukaryota; kingdom Metazoa; phylum Arthropoda; class Malacostraca; order Decapoda; family Lithodidae; genus Paralithodes; species Paralithodes platypus. The sequence goes on from CM064486.1 coordinate 67,920,003, forward strand.
TTACAGAGATTGGAGGTCATGATTTCTCGCCTACTTACAGCAAATAGACTATAGCATCATGGACTTCCACCCAGAAGGTCCCAGGATCGTGCCCAAGCTCGGCGTATTAAAGGTTTTTCACAAGCACTGAGTCATTACCGTCCCTCATGAGCAAGGTGTGACGCCTACCAGCGTTGGCAGAATCGCCTCCCGTTAGCCACTAGCGCTCGCCAGGGCAGTGAAATGGGCTACAGTTATCAGAGAATGTTGTTCTTTCTTTCATAGTACTTGCATTGTTACAGACAGTCCTGTGGTGGTCTTTATTTTTGTCTGTGACAACGGGAAGCATTTTATATCATGAGTAGAACATAAGATGCATTGTAGTGTAGTTGAGAGAGAGAGAGCGAGGGGGTAGTGAGTTTTGCTTCCCTCCTCCCTCCCGGAGGAGTTTCCCGCCTGCGTGGCTTTTCTCTCGGTTTTGATTGGCTGGTGGTTCCTGGCGCCTTCTGGAGGCCTGCTGCCTGGTGACGTAGCGGCCTGTGATTGGCTGACCACCATGACTTTGTGGGATCCTGGGGTTCCCGAGGAGCTACTCTCTTTAGAGTAGGCTAGGGATGCACATGACTAACATCCTTTTTACCACTGTCTCCCATATCTCCACCATTCTGATACTGTCTCTCTTCCTCAACTTCTTCTCTTTCATTCCTCTTATCTTTTAACGTCACAACCCTCCCTTTGGGTTCTGCACACGATTTCATATCAGCCCATCGTATTATGTGCGTCGCTCTCCGAGATATTTACATGTATTTAGAATAGGTTTGAGGGTTCTTAGTTAGTAGAGGTTAAGAACTCGGTGCGTGTCTCCATTATTGATTTAGTGCTCTGCTGGGTTATTTAATGCTAGACTGGGATAAGGCTTCTGTTGTCGTCGTCAGCGATGTGTGTACGGTTCGCTTATACCTACACGACTTCGACGGTTTCTGTGGTAGCCTAGGTTGTCTTTTTGGTTGTGCCTTTTGCGAGTGCAGCATCGTGTGGTAAGAGGGCATTAGCCTACTTCCTTGTCACACAGTGCTGCCTCTTTGCTTGACTTTAGAGGGATCGCCAGGGTAGAACCAGATACTTGAGATCTGGATCTACCAAGAGAGCATCCCCGTCATGTAACGTAACTTTAATCATACCGCCTTAAAGACAACGCTAGGCTATGAGCCAGTCTTGCTCAGCCGCAGTTTCCTAACCTTGATATCCCAGCTAGACTTTATTCACCTAGCAGACACTAGTTAGGATATGAGCTCTTTATGATATGTATGCATTATTATTCACGGCATTTATTAGTCTAGGTTGCTGTTGAGTTGCACAACCATAGCAGACTGTTTCGTTGATGAGGAAGCATTTCTTTTAGTGTCGAACATTACTGCCGTTGCGCATTTATAATATTCTCGTGTCAGTTAACATTATAATTATGTCCTATCTTTTTGTGTACTCCGTATATACATTTGGTGTCCTGCCTCCTGCCTTTCTATAATTTAAGATATGAGCATCTTATAAGCATCAGACTTTCTTCAGAAGTTTCCAGGTCTATGCTGTAGGACTAGACTTCACTTTCTTTCAGATAGGAGTGAAGAGTTTATTGTTGTTTAGAGTAACTATATTGAAGCATCTTTTTATTGTATTAAATCTTGCATTGATTTAATTGATCTTTCCATAGCTTCCCTTTTGTGCATTTTAACGTAACTTGCATCTTGATTGTTATCAGGCTATACCAGTGTGGGTTAGCCTGGAGTAGAGTACATTTATGCCCAGTTAAGCATACCCCATTATCGCAGATTAACTCTGGAGGGTGTAGGTGTTTTTTGTTAGCCGGCATATAAGTTCAAGGGTTTGGATCTAGCGTACCGTTGTTGCATAGTGCCCTATTACTAGTCCAACCATTAAGTGCCCTTGTTTTATTCGTAGCCCCGGTCGTAACAAAGGGGATGGGGTAGTAGTACAGGACCCCAATGGAAATATGCCTAATCGGTCTTATTGAACTATCCTTAGCTGGCTTAGCATGCGCTATCTTTAAGAACTATTATTATTATTATTATTATTATTATTATTATTATTATTATTATTATGGCTCAGCTCGTAAAGTAATTGATATACTGTATAGGGTCTAGAACTCTGGTGCAAATTGCTTAGTATGTTAGGTCAAAGGGTTCTTAGTGGTGAGGCCCTGGCTGAGGTGACTAATGTTATGTAAGAATAATTAGGTAATGCAATAATGAGGCTATAAAACTAACGTTGCGTTAGCAACGTTTTTTATGGGGGGGGCGGGAGGGAAGGAAGGGGGTAGGGGTGGTAGGGAGGGGGTGGGGGGCGGGAGGGGGCAGGGGGTGCGGGGAAGGAAGGAGGGTGGGGGTGGGGGGGGGGGGGGGAGTTAACCAACAACGAGCCCCCCTACCACCCTACCCCCCCTAACTCCCCGCCTCCCCCTAACCCCCGCTACCACCCTACCCCCCTCCCCTCCCCTCCCTACCCTCCTTCCTTCCCTTCACCCCTGCCCCCTCCCGCCCCCCACCCCCTCCCTACCACCCCCTCCCCACCCCCCCCTCCCCCCTCCTTCCCTCCCCCCCCCTCCCAGCTCCGCCCCCCCCTCCCGCCCCCCCATAAAACATGTATAGCCTTTTTTAGCCCCTCGTCTTTTTTTAAAGTTTAAAAATTCCATAGACGAGTTATTTATGAACCGATTTTGTTTAAATTTATACCATAAGTACACTTTGGCAAGCTGAATCGAATGGCGCAAACAGAATTAAAATCGGACCATTAGTTGTAGGAACGCTAAAAGCAGTAACAAGAAATAGGGTGGTCAGTATGGAAGTGAAGAAGTCCTTGCATGACAGTGTGGTAATCCCGACACTGACTTACGGAAGCGAAGCATGGACGTTGGTTGAGAGACTCAGACCAAGAGTGAGAGCAGTGGAAATGAATTACTTAAGGAGTGCGTGCGGAGTTACATGGAGGGATAGACAGACTAATGAGGAAGTAAGAAGGAGGTGTGGTGTGGAGGTAGATGTGCTGGAAAGTGTGAAAAGGAACAACTTGAGATGGTTCGGCCATATGGAACGTATGGAAAGCGAGAGAATGACTAAGAGGGTGTACGAGAGCGAGGTGGAGGGACAGAGGGGGAGAGGTAGACCGAATATGAGGTGGAAGGATGGAGTGAGGAACTACATGAACGAAGGCGGTGCTGGTTGGGGGGAGGGGCGTCGACTGACTGGGGACAGAGGTGCATGGGGGCAGTTCGTTCGTGGCCACCCCTTCGGGGATCACGGCGTCAGGCAATAGATAGATAGATAGATAGAATAATGACATGTTACAGAGGTTTGGCATCCTCTACCCAACCTTAACCGTTTCTGTCTGTCTCTTTTACTGTCCTACATTTCCTTCTGGGGGGCAGGGGGCTAGGAATCCTCCTCCCCTTGTATAATTCTACTCGATGAGACGGAGAAAAGGGCAAGGGAACGCGAAAGTGGTCACGGACCCTGAGAATAGGAACTTTAAATGTTGTTTCTGTTCAGGCTCTGTCTCGTGTCAGCCACCCCCAACAATGGTGTATGTGCCTGAGTATATACATACAGGTCTCCCTCACTATCCGATGCCCCAATTTACGATATTATTTAATGTTTTTTGGTATTTGTGTTTCGGTTTTGGCTGGTCCCATAATGCATCCCCCATTTACCCCTTTAATTTTAGAGTTTGCAATACAATTTTTCTATTTCAGATCGGGTTTTCAGGAACGTAACCCTATCGTAAATCGAGGGAGACCTTTACAATAGGTCTAATAAGTGATGTCTCGGCTCCAATTATGTTTTGATCAATAATTGGTATCAACAAAAAATATACTGGTGCATGATTTATTTTTTTCGAGTGAGATACACCAACATGTTCCTACACTTACCCACCCCATTCAACATCTAACAGACATTAATACAGCACAGAGCGAGCTAAACGTAATGACAGCTGAGACATGACTTATTAGCGTACATGATACAGTTGTGAAGGCATTTTAGTATGATCAGGGTTAAGTAACACCCAGTTCTTAACATTAATCATCAATTACAAAACCAAATGCACTTGAATAAACTAATGAAAGCATATGGCCCGGGATTCTAACTCTGGACACCACACCCAGAACATAAGCATTAAAACCGTTACACCACCAACATGGCCATGGTACAAGATTAATGATGCTGATCAAAAGTTGCCAAAAAATATACTTGTCATGTGAATCTATCTTAAGCAGTACATTCATATCTATATCTTGGACTAAATGAGGCAAGAACATGAGAATCCATAATAATTTTTCAGCTTAGAGAAGATATCTCATAGTTAAGGGGATTAAATCTACCAAGAAATATCTCTCCAGTACCAAAGATATAATTTTGTCTTATGTTCTACTAAATATAAGATGATATTACAGTATTTAGCACAAGACAGTCCTCTCATTATCTAGGGGCTGTTTTCATATATTCCGGCAAACACAAGATGAATTTATTAAGCACATGATCGGCCTCTCGTTGTCTAGAAATAGAAAACCGAAGGTACCGGTACTCGCATGACCAAAGGTACGAGGGTGTCACTGAACAGTTTATCCAGCAGGTTGACCATAAAGCTGATCTGATGAACCACCTCTATCATCACTTGGAGACCCAACTCTGTCCATGGGAATAAAAAAAATAATATATTGAACACCGATATAGGTACTGTACTGTATTACATTAAAATTATGATGGGCCACAGGCTATAGCACGGTTGGCAGAGCACTCGCCTGCAAACCAAGAAGTCAACGGTTCGAGGCTCGGGCAAGCCAGTGTGCGTTATTGGCAGATAACAGTGCTGTTGGTGGACGGTGCGGTCTAGCAATCTGTGCTAGAGCACCAACCCTAGACCCACTCTTGAGCAGGGAATCAATGGTGGTAAAAATGCGCATTTATTAGTTTTCAGATAAACTGCCCCTGTAAATCCACCTTAATACCATATTTTCTTCCCCAGCTCTACACCCAAGCATGGAGATTGCCTACAGCAGAAAAACCAACTGGGTTCAAACCCTGAGCAAAAACTGGACCTGGGCTTGGATCAACTTCGTCTGCCGTGGTCAGCCATGTCCGCTATATCCTTGGCTTGGAACTGAAGCGGACGGACTTCAAACCAGAGATTGATGATATCCTAATTGCCAACGTCACTGTGGTATGTTGGAATTGTTGGTTTGTTTGTTATATATTTAAAGATATTCACCCCCTGCTTTGCTCTGGGGCAGAATTGTTCACTTGCAAGTTTCAGGCTGTCGTCTGTCAATAACGCACACTACCTGGCCCAAGCCTCAAACCGTCGACCTCTCAATTTGCAGAATAATGCTCTACCAACCGCGCTACACCCAATGGCCTGGAGCACAGAAAAAAAAATAAAAAAAATTGAATGATCTCCCCATACTTTCAAACAATATATAATAAGAGTTAAAGAGAGCTACTTTGGATTGAAAGAGTCAAGGCCTGAAACCTCGTCTGGAGGGACCATTGAGAGTGCAGTTACGCAGTGTAAGCGCCGTTTGTTTGATTGATACTGTGTTATATAGGCCTATGCCAGTTATTGTTTCTATCTATCTATCTATTGCCTGACGCCGTGATCCCCGAAGGGGTGGCCACGAACGAACCGCCCCCATGCACGTCTGTCCCCAGTCAGTCGACGCCCCTCCCCCCAACCAGCACCGCCCTCGTTCATGTACTTCCTCACTCCATCAGTTATTGTTATGCACATGCCTTTTATAAAGTACTGTATTTAAGTATATCAAAGCCAGCCCTATGAGAGTTTTGCCTGAAACTCAGTTTTTTGGTTGATGCAGATGCAGTTTTTAATGCCGTGCACTCCATTGATTGACAGGGCTTGGGTGTGCCCTTATTACAGGGACTATTGGACATTTGTCACAAATCGCTAGACTGAGCTGCTCAAACCCTTGCCGTCTATCAATGGCATGGCGTGAGATCCAAAGTCAGACGCGCTACCGACTATGCCACGGCCCGTGGTATGGTCTAGTTAAGTTAATATAATGATAATGTTGAAGAATTTGAAGCTATTGCAGAAGCAGGGACTGAAGCTTAGACCAAACTGGGGCTGTTCGGCCAGGCAGCTTAGGGAACGACTACTACAGTAGTAAAGTTACCCCCAGGGGGTAAGGGGGCCTTCATTTAATGGTGAAGGAAAAAAAGAATATGCCTCTCGCATCCTACTGCATGTCGTACAAGGCGACTAATAGGGGGGATGGCGATAGATTTGTGGACCAACAGCCATTACTGTGCAATAAAGTCTTTATCTTAGCACTGTCTTGGTATGGCACTGCCGAGGCTGGTGGGGTGCGGATAGGTGCCACAGGGGACGGAGTCTTACCTGGGCGCTGTTTGGCACCACACCTGTGTTGGCGACAGTGTTTGCATATTGGAGCAGTGCTGGGGCAGGACTTTATTGTTCTATAATTCAAATTGCCTAATATACAGTGGAGTCTTGTTATGGTGGTGTCTTTTTGTAACACTGTTAAGGCTGGTGTGGTTGCAGATACTGCAGGTGGACTCTGTTGAGTCTTGCTGAGGCACGGTTAGCACTATACCAACATCAGCCACAGTGATGACTTGGTGGGGCAGTGCTGTGGCGGGAATTTATTGTACTACAGTACACTCCAACTACTGAAAGGCAACCCCATCTGAGCCGTTACAATGCATGTAATATTAATTATGTTAAACCATTGTATGTATTGACTCCCTTGTATTGATTTTTGTGAAGGTAATTAGACCCAGGGGCAAAGAAATCTGGTTTGTTTTCTGTATATAGAACCTATACTTAATAAAGATATTTTCACAGGCTTGTCAGAAGGTGGTGAAGTACATGAGCAATGTGTCCGACTGATTCTGTGACTCGCTAGACGGCCTAGAGGATGCCTTGCTGGAGCCTGGAGCTGGGGTTGAGGCTACATCGCACCATACAGGTCTCCCTCACTATCCAATGCCCCGATTTACGAATATTATTATAGGATTTTAGGTGTTTGGGTTTTGGCTGGTCCCAGAATGCATCCGCATTTACCCCATTAATTTTAGGGTTCGCTATACGATTTTTCTATTCAAGATCGGGTTTTCAGAAACGTAACCCAATCGTAAATCGAGGGAGACTTGTACTGTAGTGGTCCAGCTGTTGAAGTTTGAATGGTGGTCTTCAAGGCTGTGAGTAAGTTTGAATGGTGGTCTTCAAGGCTGTGAGTAAGCTTGAATGGTGGTCTTCAAGGCTGTGAGTAAGTTGAATCCCACGTATCCGTCATACTGAGTCTCGGTGGATGGGAAAATCATGAACTTGTGACGGTGTCCGTGGCCTGGTATTGTCGTGGCGACGTATAATGGGGCACTTTCTCCTTGGTTCCGGATGATGGAATCGTTGGCACCGATGAGGATTATGGGCTAAGACTGGATAGGCCCGAATCTTTTGGCGGCATGACTGTCAGCTGTCAAAAAATGGACTATACCCTGGTTGTACAGTGGTCCCTCAAGTGGTACCGGTACTTCCCATAGGACTCTTGTAGCTCTTTAAACTGGAGCGCTGCCTTAAGGAGGGTCACCGTCTTTTTTATCTTTCTCTCCTTTTCTCTCTTTCCCTGGCTTGTATCCATTCGGTCCCATTCGGCCAACTGTTTTAAGACGTTTATCCCCATCCAGGTGTCGATTTATTCCTGGCAAGCGATAGCGAGCCAGCATTGTATGGAGAAATTTGTCTATCGAAAAATGTACAAGTTTAGCTTGCTGTCAAAACAAAAATATATATATGCTGGCTCGCTACCACTCGCCAGGAAACTATTGACACCTGGATACAGTAGGGTAAATGTCTTAAAACAGTAGGCTGAATGGGGCCGAATGTATACAAGCCAAAGAGAGTGGGAGAGAAAGAAAAAAAAGCGAGGTGTCCCTTAATGTGAACAAAAAGGCTGACCTTCACATGTGTAAATCATAATGGATAAATTAGGTGGAAGGGAGACACAGGAAAAGGCTTGAATTCTTTATTACTCTTACATTTCGGGCTACACAGAACCCATCTTCAGGGAGACAATAAAGAATTCAAGCCTTTTCCTGTGTCTCCCTTCCACCTTATTCATCCACTTGTCATAATGGATCAGCCACATAGATCTTCATCTTTAATGTATGTATAAGATTAAAATGTAAAACTTGCAAACTAAACAAACCAAAATTGGGACAAGGACAATATAAAGTCAAATTAAATTATCAAAATCGCTATGTGGAAACAACGCTTACTAAAATGAAAATTATTAAATAAAAGAACACAATCCACCACATAGGGTGTACATTACTACATGAGCAAGTTAATCTGTTTCCCAAGCAAACTAATCGCACATATAACAACGCACTATCGTCACGTTAAAGGAAGTAGTCAAGTTTGGGAAGTCTGGGACGTTCTGGCAAATTTTACTAAACTCTGCATGAATAAAGAAACTACATGTTAAATGTCAAAATATTATTTAAAATCAAACTTGCAACATGACAAGACATTAACAATAGTACAAAATACAAATATTGATAAGATATCTATACTATTACAAAATAATATATAAAATACAGTACAGCACTCACTAACGATAGTGCTATCGGGTAGGTACCTGTAAGCATAGCATGCCTCAAGTGACCCCTATCAATAACTACCCTACAAATAACCTACATTTATAGCACAAATAAACTAAGGAAATCGCAAAAGTAAGCAATTGATACTATCGACAATGAATACATATAATATAAAGACAAATAATTGAAAAATATGAAGTAACAACTGATTTAAACAAAGAGTACTCTTTTAACAAGAACACTAAATTTAAAAAATTATCAATATTAATATTAATAATAGAAAAAGAAAAAGATAAACAATAAATACAGACAAAAAACAATAAATACAGACAAAAAGTAAGCAGAGGTTATACAAGAAACTTAAGTTAAAAATGCTTGATTAAAATTATTGATGTCAAATTTTAGAATACAGTCACAATAATTGACCCTAAAAAGATTAAATTTATGGAACAATTTACTTGCCTTAAAACCTCTGTCCACTAAGAGTCTGTATAGTAACCTAGCTCTAGCCCAAAAGTCATCTACTTTAGTGCAGATTTTACAAAATCTTATTAATTGGGAATAAAAACAATTATAAGTTATTTTACTATCGATATTACTACTAGGGAAAGGAAAGTTTATTACGTTAAAATTAAAATCATCAACTTTGTGATATACTTTAAGTATGCACTGTTCATTAACAATCTCTATATTTATATCAAGAAAATTTTCAACTTTATAATTTACGTTACATTGTGTGAGGGGAATAGAATTAGGGTAAATAAGTTTACCAACTTGATTAAAATTTAACAAATTGCAAACGAGAATATCATCAATATATCTACTATTATTACTTAACAAAGCAAGTGCTAATTTTTCTGGGATTTTATTTTTCTTGCTACTGTCAACTAAGTCTTTTATATATTTAAATTCTAAAGCAAGCAAGAATAAGTCTGCAATTAAAGGGCTAGCATTTCCACCCATAGGAATTCCTAATATTTGTTTGAAAATGTACGGCCCGAATCTAACATAAGTATTGAAAAGGAGGAATTTAAGGGCATCTTTAAGTTTAGTTCTATCAAAATATACAGAACTAGTGGGAGTAGAGCTAAGTGATGCATTATTAAAATATGTATAAACATTTATGAAATAATTACCATTCCTAACGAACCTGTCAAAGTGCAAATCTATAATAAAGGAAGCACTGAATATACTAAATCTAAAGGCAAATTGGTATACAAAGTTGAAAAGTCGAAGCTATGTACCGAGGTAACTTTCGGCATGGTATTTATTTTATCAATAACTTCTAACGAATTGTCAACACTCCAATAATAGTTAATGCCAGTTCTTCTCATGATGGTATTACAATATCTTTTATGAGTACTTTTAATGTATTTTAAGCAATTTACGACTTGTTCTGATAGAGTTTAGCAAATTTTGCTCCAGCAATAAAGCGATATTTATAAGGTCTTTTATGAAATTTAGGTAACATGTCTAATTTTGCAATGCACTTGTTCTTATCAGAAAGTTTAATATCAAATGTTATATTTTTCTTGGTATGTTCATCGATTAAGTTATCAATATTCAGATTATTTTGAATTTCATAAACAGAATTACCGCAAATATTTTTACGTAATATGTTACCCTTAATACCTAATTCTTTTTTCATGTTTTCAAGATAAAATTTCTTACATGTGAAGCTATAATTATTGCTGGCTTTATCTACTGTAGTGATTACAAAATGTTTATGTAAATTTATTAAATCAGCTTTAAGCTTATTATAATTATAGTCTATAAAATCTGAAAGATTAAATTCATTTTTAAGCGAGAAAATTTTATTTCTAATTAACTTAATTAATAATTTAGACCATACTTCTAGTTCTCTCGCATCGCAGCACGCAATTTTTAACAATTTATCTTTTAATTTATTGACTGAAAAAACAATATCTTTTAAAATTATGTCCCATGTTACTTTATTACTCCCTATTCTAAATTTAAACCCTTTACGACATAGCTCCGCTAATTTGTCGTTTGCAAAATGTTTAACTAGTTCTACATCACCTGTTAATATGTGACATATCGGACTATAAATGAACTTTGCTAGTGCATCACGTCTGCTAGCTGGCATATCCATGACTCTTTCACACACGCATTTATTATTATTGAAAATATCATTATCTGAAAGATTTCCTAAAACTTTATTATAATTACAAATAATAGACCCAACAGGTCGTTCATATGAATACACTATTAACGGTTTGAAATTTTTACAACCATCTGGTAACATGGACTTAACTTTCTTTGAATTAATAAGACTGTTAACATTAATTTTGTCTAAAATTTTAGAGGAATAATTTAAAGTGGACATGACTTTATCTTTAATACGGTTATCTTTGGATTTCTTAGAATTAGCTCTAATATATTCCCATAAAAGCAAAGACTATATTCTTAAATTTATTTGTGAAATTATGTTTATTGTTTAGAATATTTTCTATAAAAGGAGCAAAACTTTTCTTTTGTAGGCCTTTCAATGAATCTTTTAATTTTTTAATTCCGAAATTTCGATATAATGAATATAAATTATTAACAATAATTTTAGTATCAGACCTGTTTTTCTTTTTATTAAATGTATTTAGTCTTCTATTACCGTGTCTACCAGGTCTTCTGTTTAAAACAGGGAAGTTAAAATATGGGTTATTAAAATCGTTTTTTAATAAATCTTTATACAAAATGTTGCCTACATTTTTTATTTGATTGTTAAGTCCAAATGGATAGATGGTCATTAATTTTCCAATCCAATAATTTTCTCTATCTAAAACATTTTTATTACTTTGAACAATTTCTATAATTTTGTATTTACAATCAAATTTAGTATAATCTGTGTTAAAATGCTTATATAGAAGAATCTTGGAGTCTATGCCGTTCTTAATTCCTGATCTATGCCCGTAGGCTCTTTCTCTTAAACATTGCTCCGAAATCGTATATCAAACCCAAAAATTGACGGGGTAAATGAGGATGCGTTTTGGGACCAGCCACAACCCAAACACCTAAAAACCCATACTAATATCATAAATCGGGGCATCAGATAGTGAGGGAGACATGTAGGTGGAACTCTTTAGCTTTGCCGTTAGCTCACCATTTCCTTGCAAGTGATTTTTGCATGTGGGTAGTTAGATGAATATAAATGGGTAGATAGATAAATAGATAAATAGAGATAGATAAGCGAGGTGGAGGGACAGAGAGGGAGAGGCAGACCGAAGGAGAGGTGGAAGGATGGAGTGAGGAAGTATATGAACGAGGGCGGTGCTGGTTGGGAGGGACAGAGGTGCATGGGGGCGGTTCGTTCGTGGCCACCCCTTCGGGGATCACGGCGTCAGGCAATAGATAGATAAATAGATTTCTTTACAGGTATGGCATCCAGACGGGTAAAAATTATTGCCGGTAATCGTGCGTCATAGTAACTCAGTCCCCTGGATTATAGATGAATGTTTTGTTGTCTATCTATCTATCTATCTATATGCCCAGGTCCAATCCCCACTTTTCCTATTTTTTTATTTTATTTTCCTCTATTTTATTATTATTATTATTATTATTATTATTTTTTTTTTTTTTTTTTTTTTTTTTTTTTTTTTTTCTTGGGGGTGGCCGACTCAAGACAGAGCAAGAACAGGAAAACACAAAACACAAGACAAAACAGCGAACAAACACAGACAAAACACAAATTTGTAAGCCTTCAAATAATATACAGTACCGGTACTGAACTATTTCATGTATTTACCTAATTGTATTTACCTAATTGTAGTTTACAGGAGTTGAGCTAAGCTCGTGTTGTCCCGTCTCTCAGTCTACTTTTTATCCAATTTTTTCTTGAAAATATGGATGTTCCTTGCCCCTACCACCTCCTCCTCCAGCCCATTCCATTTGTCAATACATCTATAGGGGAAGCTAAACTTCCTGATATCGTTCTTGCAGGTAGGTCTTTTTACTTTGTAGCTGTGGCCTCTAGTTATTCCTGTATCCATAATTAATATATCCTCCCTATCCAGCCTCTCCAGCCCCCGGGCACATTTGTACATCATTATCATGTCTCCCCTCTCTCTCCTCTCTTTTAGACTCGGTAGATTTAATTTGTCTAGCCTCCCTTCATATGGCAGTTCTCTGAGACTTGGAACCAATCTAGTGACTGCTCTCTGGATTCTTTCTAACTTGTGAATATGCTTCTTTAGATGCGGGGACCACACCACTGCTGCATACTCCAATCTTGGTCTAATCATACTCTTCATAATTTTCGCTACCATGGTCTCATCCAAGTAGTTCAGAGCAACTTTCATATTCCCGGCCATTGCATACATTCCGCTAAAGAGCTTGTTAATATGTTTCTCTGGCGACAAATTATCTTGTATAATCAACCCTAAATCTTTTTCTTTTTCGGCCTTGCTAATTATATTATCTCCCATCCTGTACTCCCAATTTGGTCTATTCACACTTCTTCCCATATTTAACACATGGCATTTACTTATATTAAATTTCATTTTCCACTTGGTGCTCCATTCGTATATTTTATCTAAATCCCCTTGCAGCTCCTCACAACTACTTTTATTTGTTATTTGTCTCATAATTTTTACGTCATCTGCAAACATTGACATGTAAGAGTTTGCCTATCGGCAGGTCATTCACGTACATAAGGAACATGAGAGGTGCCAACACAGATCCCTGCGGCACACCACTCTCAACTTTCCGCCACGATGAGTAAGTTCCTCTAATGTTGGTCCTCATTTCCCTATCTGTTAAATAGCTCTCCATCCATTTCAGCAAACTCCCCCTGACACATCCTAGCGTCTCAAGTTTAGATAACAATCTCTTATGTGGTACCTTATCGAATGCTTTGGAAAGGTCTAAGTAGACGCAGTCCACCCATCCGCCTCTTTCTTGGAGTACATCTATCACCCTACTGTAATAACATAGCAAACTGGTAACACAAGATGTCCCTTCTCTGAATCCAAATTGCTTTGGGGTTATTATCTTCTTTCTCTCCAACATTTTCATCCATCTCTTCCTAATTAGCTTTTCACAAATCTTGTATACAATACTAGTAAGTGAAACTGGTCTATAGTTTAGAGGGTCCTCAGGGTTTCCATTCTTGTATATCGGAATGATATTAGCTCTTTTCCATTCAATATACTGTACAGTAGAGCAGTGCTAAAGGTTGAGGGGAGATGGTGTGGGGGTCGGTTTTTACACCTTACCCGAAAGAGGATTTATGGAGCTCCGATCTTACTCTCAACCATCTGAACAATTTAACCAGCACACCTAAACTTCGTTAAATGCGGAAATAGCCTCACGAAAATATCATGCCCTGGTGGGGGCACGAACTCTCGACCCTTGGGTGTGAGGCAGGCACCTTACCAGTTAGACCAATAGAGATATCCCACTTGGCCTGTTCGGCTCAGGGTATTTCTGCATCCGATCTGTTTAGGCTAGCCTATTTTCACTGACTTTACACTACTTCACCTTCCGGGAAGCGAAAGCTCCGAACAGAGAGGAACAAGCAGAGAGGAACAAGCTTGAGCCGAATCGACCGAGAGTCCGTCAGAGAGATGGACGGGAATGGTGAGTCAACTTCACTGAGCGATGCTACACGCACCTACAAACTGCCCAGTTGGCAACTCGCTTGGGCGGCTGGCAACTCCACAACCCAACCCAATCGAGTCTCACAACACTCCCTGCTCTCTCCTATCCTCTTCCTTGTCCTGTGGGGATCGGTTTTTACACCTTACCCGAAAGAGGATTTATGGAGCTCCGATCTTACTCTCAACCATCTGAACAATTTAACCAGCACACCTAAACTTCGTTAAATGCGGAAATAGCCTCACGAAAATATCATGCCCTGGTGGGGGCACGAACTCTCGACCCTTGGGTGTGAGGCAGGCACCTTACCAGTTAGACCAATAGAGATATCCCACTTGGCCCTGTTCAGGGTATTTCTGCATCCGATCTGTTTAGGCTAGCCTATTTTCACTGACTTTACAATGGACCGTTTTTTTATTATTATTTTTTTTTTTTCTATTAATTAATTTATTCCTTTATTAATTATTTTTCTCGCTAGACCTCCATCAAGCTTAGAAAAGCACCCCTTAGACCCCCCTTCAAGATATATTTGTAAATTTTTCGGTAGAAAAATTTTCAGGCCAAAGGCCGGTTCCTCTCAAAATTTCACGCTTGCTATCGCTCGCCAGGATATAATCGACACTTAAATGGCACAAAAGGTCTTAATATTGGCAAAGAAATGGAACAAAAGTTCTGAAAATCGCCAAACTAATGGGGCGAATGTCTTGAAATCTCATAACTAATAGGGCTAAACATGAGGGAGGAGGAGGACTCGAAAAAACCAACTGCCTCCCCTTAAGAACAAATAGAAATACTGTATTTAGCTATCCAGTATTTATATTATTACTGTATTGATGCGGTTTTTACCATCATGTACTCCCTACTCAATAGCTGGGGTAGGGTGGGTGCCCTGATGATCAGGTACTTCAGTGAACAGTTGCCACAGATTGATAGACCACACCGTCCACCAACAAGTAAACAACACTGGCGTCTGCCAATAGCACACACTGCCTGGCCCTAGACTCCAACCATCGACCTCTCGGTTTGCAGGCCAGTGCTCTACCAACCACGCTATGGCCTGTGACCTGTGGCTATTATATTATTTTTAATGGTTAATTATTTTGTATTTATTTTTTGTGGCCATAAGGGAAGTTAAGTGTCCTCCCATAGCTTGGTCTCTATTTCCTTGGTGACTGTGCCTTGATGATTAGGATGTGATTATTTTTCACATAGAAAAAAAAAAAATACTGTACTGTAATTGTACATTGACAGGTGTGATGGCTGTAATCTGCGATGTCAACGAGAACTGCAAAAATGTGGCGTCGTTCAAGAATACTCAGGTCAACTCCCTGTTCGACACTCTCCACAGACTCTTCAAGCTGCTTCAAGTCTCTCCCGAAAACCTCAAGGCAGGTACTGGGGGAGAGGGAGGGGCGCCACAAGGTATGTCTGGGCAGGTGAACGAGCACAAAAAAAGAACACAATGGCTGAGTGTTGTCACTGGTTGCCCGGTGGTGACTCTCTGACGTCACACAAGATGGCCGACCTATATATGATAAAGATAAGCATCTGCCTGACCGATTCATATCTGTCAATAGCTTGTATACTGTATTGGGGATGGTATTGTGCAGATAATGGGTAATAGGATATTTAGGGGTGTCCGTGAATAACAAGTTTAGCAAATGTGTGGAGCGCGGATACTGGGAGTGAACTGTAGTAGTTTCATATTTGCCATGAATTATCGAGAAATCAGTTGCTACCGTAAGAGATTCAATTTACCATCAGCCGGAGAAAGATAGACTAGTTGTCAATACCTGTGAAATAGGTTGACAATATTGTCAGTATGATGTTGCAAATCAATATTTATTGTGTGTGTGTGTTTTTTATTTTTTTATTTATTTTTTTATTTCCAATATATCATTGCTCCTTAGTACAAAGTGCCTCTCTCTGATCCATTTACTTACTTGTCTTACTTGTCGTAGTTTCGGTGTCTTCGCCTCGGTCAATTTGGAAGTCCACCGCCTCCACACCTCTCCTGGATCCAGGCATACAGGAGTTAGTCGGCAATGGAGTCTGACCCTA
The DNA here is from genome assembly GCA_032716605.1 of Paralithodes platypus. NCBI lineage: Eukaryota > Metazoa > Arthropoda > Malacostraca > Decapoda > Lithodidae > Paralithodes > Paralithodes platypus. The sequence goes on from CM064486.1 coordinate 67,936,298, forward strand.
CTCTTCTTGGGGCAGGACCGTGTGTAATGGGGGGCTCGTCTGGCAGTCGCTCCAGGAGCTAAATGCGTCTGAATTTTTCCTGTGATATTGATGCGAGTGCTTAGGTCAGTATCACACAAGCGCTTTTTCCCTCAACATTCACCCTCAACACTGGTCTGGCAGCTTATGAGGTCAGCATTTACCATACTGTATTTCGTTTGCCTAAATTCATCTACCATCAGTCTAGTTTTCGATACCAGTGCAAAATATTCCAGAAATGTTGCCAGAAAAATGTTGATCATGGAATGTTGTTGTTGTTCCCTAAGCTGCCTGGCCGAACAGCCCCGAGTCCCTGAGGAAGGCCTTGGCCGCGATCGGGCTTTCCCACAGAGCTCTCATTGAGTGTAGATTGTGTTGTTGGCATAAGTGGTTGTGTGAAATACAGTCTTCTATGATGTGTTTGATGGTATGGGGTGCTGTGTTACATCCCGGGCAGGTGTCGACGACGGAGTCATCCAGTATCTTCTGATAGCTCAGAAGAGCTGGATGGTGTCCGCATCACAGCCTGGCCAGATGGACTCTGTCCTCGCGAGGAAGGGAGGATTCGGAAGGATGGATTTCGGGAGGTTGTGCTTGCAGCTGCGTGTTGTCTATGAGTGAGTGGATGGATCGGCGAGAGATATGAGTATGGATGTGCTTCTGGAAATTGGTTTGGGGTGGGCAGGGAGGGAGAGAGGACAGTATTTATGTGTGATACCGTGTGCTGGGTGTTGTTTTGATATTTCTTGGTGTCTGTGGGTGTGTTGCCATGTAGTGTAGTGGGTGGTTTGGGTTCGTAGAGGCTGCTGCCAGGAATTGAGTGCCTCTCATGTCCAGATGGTCTTTGACTTTGAGGATTTTGGTTTCTTGATGTAGGTGATCTGTGGGTGTAGTAGCTGTGCAACCTCTAATGATTTTTAGGGCTTTGTTTTGAATAGTCTGTAAGGTCTTATGATGTGTTTCAGCTAGGTTAGAAGCCCAGGCTGGGCTTGCGTATTCCATCACTGATCTTATTGTATTGTTTATAAACTGTGGTGGTGGTTTCTTTGTTGTGTCCAAATTTTGTGTCAGCAAGACTTAGTGACCTGAGGGCGTTAAGTTTAGGTATCAGTTTCTTTTTTGTGTTTGTGGCGTGCTGTTTGAATGTCATATGAGTATCATATGTTACTCCTAGGATTTTGGGTGAGTGTGTAAGTGTTAGGGGTGTGTTGTTTATGGCGAGTTGAGGGATGTACTCACCTAATTGTAGTATACAAGATTTGAGCCTAAGCTCGTGTTGTCCTGTCTCTCTCTCTACATTTATCCAATTTTGCTTTAAAAGTTTGGATATTTCTTGCTCCCACCACCTCCCCATCCAACTTATTCCAACACTCAATGCTTCTATACGGGAAGCTGAACTTTCTTACATCAGACTTACATATAACTTTCCTCAACTTACAATCATGACCCCTGGTTCTTCCCTCGTCCCTCACCACAAAATCTCCCTTGTCGATCTTCTCAAAACCTTTCACACACTTAAACATCATGATCATGTCACCTCTCTCTCTCCTCTCCCTCAGCGTTGGCAGCTTTAGCCTCTCCAATCTCTCCTCATAAGGCAGGTCTCTAAGGCTAGCTATCATCTTAGTGGCAACTCTCTGAACTCTTTCCAGTTTTTTATTATGTTTTATAAGGTGTGGAGACCACACCACTGCTGCATACTCCAGTCTTGGTCGTATTATTGTCCCTATTATTTTTGCTAACATCTCTTCATCTAAATAATTCAGAGCTATTCTCATGTTAGTCAACACTGCATAGGTTTCACCAGTTATTTTATTTATATGCTGTTCAGGTGACAAGCTGTCTGCCACAACTACCCCTAGGTCTTTTGCTTTCACAGCTTTACTAATTATTTCATCTCCTATTTTATATCCCCAAGAAGGTCTATATTTACTTTTTCCCATCTCAAGAACCTGACACTTACTCGTGTTGAATTCCATTTTCCAAGTTTGACTCCACTCATATAACTTATCTAGGTCTCTCTGTAATTCTTCACAACTACTCCTACTTGTAATATGCTTCATTAATTTTGCATCATCAGCAAACATAGATATATATGAGCCTATTCCCATTTGAAGGTCGTTGATGAAAACCAAAAACATGATTGGGGCCAACACCGATCCTTGAGGCACTCCGCTTTTTACCCTTTTCCACGAGGAGAACTTTCCTTTTATTACTGTTCGCATTTCCCTCCCAATTAAATAGTTTTCCATCCACTTTAATAATACTCCCTCAACCCGCCCCACAGACCTGAGCTTCCACAACAATCTCTTATGAGGCACCTTATCAAATGCCTTCTTGAAATCTAAGTAAATACAATCTACCCACCCCTCCCTCCCTTGTACAATGTCAATTACCCTATCATAGTAACTCAACAAATTTGTGGTACACGAATGACCTTTTCTGAACCCGAACTGCTTGCTTGAAATTATTTCCCTCTCCTCCAACATACCCACCCATCTTTTTCTAATAATCTTTTCACAAAGCTTGCATATAACACTCGTTAAGGATACCGGTCGATAATTTAGCGGGTCTTCTTTATTTCCACTTTTATATATTGGAGTTATATTTGCTTGTTTCCATTCTAAGGGAAGTTCCCCCTTGTTTAATGAGTGTTGACCAATATTAAAAATAGGTCTCACTAGTTGTTCAGAACATTCTCTTAATACCCATCCAGCAATGTTATCTGGGCCCATAGATTTTCTCACGTCCAATTCTTCCAACAATGATTTTAGTTCATCCTTGTTGACTTCTATCGACTCTAGTCCCTGTATCTCGTTCAATTCCACCACAGGTTCTACATAGTCATCCTCCTCCACAAACACGGATGTTAATGTATCATTCATAATTTCACACATACCCACTGTGTCTTCATATAATTGACCCTCTACCCTAAGCTTTGTTATTTTGCCCTTTATTTTAGTTTTTCCGTTGATATAACTATAGAACAGTTTGGGTTCTTTATTACATTTGTTTACTATATTTTTTTCAAAGTTCTTTTTCTCCTCTCTTATAGTCTTGACATAGTTGTTTCTAGCATTCTTATACTCATCCCATTTTTCCTCAGTGTGTCTCCTTCTCACTTTATTCCATGCAGAGTCCTTTTTGTTCTGGGCAATGTGACATCGCATGTTAAACCACTCTTTCTCCTTAGCCAGCTTTCTATCCTTAAATGTTGGTACATATTTATCTACCCCCTCCCTGTAAATGTCTAGTAACATGGTGTATTTTACCTGAATATTCTGTTCTTGCTCAATAAATGACCAATCTATATTTGCAAAGTATCCTCGTAATGATTCATAATCCGCCTTACTATAATTTAGTCTATATTCCCTATGTTCCTCCTCTCTGCCTTCCAGAAATTCCACTGTCAATTCAAATTCAATCACAGCATGATCGCTTTTTCCCATGGGACTCAAATATGTTAGGTTCTTTATTTCTTGGGGGTCTTTGGTGAATAATAAGTCAAGTCTTGATGGTTCGTCACCTCCTCTAAATCTTGTATTTTCCGTAACGTGTTGTGTTAATAGATACCCCATTGTTAGTTCAAGAAATTTGCTACCCCAAGTATTTTCATTTGAACCCGCATCCAAACATTCCCAATCCACCTCCCCGCAATTAAAGTCCCCTGCAAGAATAAGCCTATTTTTCCTTTTACAAATACTTTCTAACATACGCAAGGTTTCCAAAATTAATTCATTATATTCATCGTTGCTCCAAGATTTAGTCTTAGGAGGTAAATACATTGATACAATGTCCAATTTTGACCTATCATTATCCTCAATTTCAACTGCTACCACTTCAGCAATGCTATCACCAAGTTTTAATTCTTTAGCAGTAATTTTATTATCTACCATGATCAACACTCCTCCTCCTAGCTTTCCTAACCTGTCTCTTCTCCATGTACTGTATCCTGCACAACTAATTATATTCGTGTCTACCTCCTGGTTAAGCTTAGTTTCAGTCAAACATACCACCCCGGGCCTCTCTCTCTTTACATATTCGTCAAACTCAATCTTTTTGGAAATTAACCCATCAATATTTGTATACATGAACTTAGTGTTTCCAGTATTTTCCCTATTTTTCTCTCGTCCCTGCCCGTTCCTTTCTTTTTTGTACGTACCCCTCCCAATTTATTTCCTAGCTTGTCTCCTCTCCTCTTGTCTCCACCTGGACTGTTTCTCGCTCCGTTTCCACCTCCCCTCCCTCTGCCTCCACTTGGACTGTTTCTCTCTCTATCTCCACCTCCCCTCTCTCTGCCTTCTCCCCCGTCACCCGCACCATCTCCCTTTCCCTCCCTACTTCGTCCCTTCGCTTTATATACCATTTCTTGAGTTTTCCCTCTCACACTCTCCAGAAAAACTTCTTTTCGTCTTCTTTCGTCCTTTCTCCATTCACCTCGGTTTGCAATTCCTTTCTTATGTTTCGATCCTCAATACTCATGTCTTTTCTAATTGTAATTTTCTTAAACTTGCTGGTCAAGTTAAGTCTCCATGTTACGTTCATTATTGCATCCACTGTTACCCTAGACCTAAACTGCACTCTCATTGGCCTTGTGTTTCCCCTACTATATTTACCCATTCTCCTAACTTCTTCAATATCATCTCTCCATTTGTTTCCTTCTTCATCGACATGCTTGATCAATGTTTTTACCTTATTAATTTCTTCCTTATCCCTAGCTTTCCTCTCAATAATGTGCTCCTCTATATCCCCAAATACAATAATACACTTATTTCTATCTATTGTTTCACGCAGGACCTGTTCATTTCTCCTCATAGCTTTTACTACCACTGATTCTAAATCTTTATTTTCCCTTTCTGATTGTTTCTTTTGTTCCTCCATGATTTCCTTCATTGCCACTTCCTTCACTTTTCCTCCTTCGTCATTAACCCATTTATTGTGTTTCTCCTTAATCTCCTCCACATGTGTTTTCATTTCCTTGGTTTGCCCTTTGTATTCTTCAAGTTGCAATCTTAAAGCTTCATTTTCGTCCTGGAGTTGCCCCATATGAGTTTGAATTTCTTTTAGGCTAGCCCGACTCAAATCTTGTCCAGGCTCGATGTCCCCAGCCTGAGCACCACATATTGAACATATAGCCTCAATCTGTGAACTAACACTCACCTTCCACTCCTGCATATCCTCCTTCCACCTTTTAATGTAATTCAGCTCACGTATAATTTTCCCTAGAATGCCCTCGGTCTCACCGACTTCAAATCCATCAAAGTCAGCCATATTTGTTTACATCCACTCGCATTCACAATCACTTGAATTATTTTTAGCACTCGAAATATCCTCACTTGATTTTAATCTCAAATTATTTTAATACTGCATTATAATACAGGACAACACAAAATATCCTTATACTCAAGTTTAGGTGAGTTTATTTGACGAGCGCTGTAAACAGCTTGCTAGATCAGCTGATTTTCGGGAGCGTGGGTGCGGAGGTGTTGTCTCGTCGGTGGTTCGTGTGTGTATTCGAGTTCTCCTGTCCAGCTTGTGAGCAGGGTTGCGGTGGATTTGGCTGGGGCCAGATTAAGTCTGTTTGTAGTGCACCAGCCATGTAGTGTGTTGAGATAGGGTTGAAGGAGATCTGTTGCTGTGTTTGGGTCATGGTGTGTGCATGTGAGTGTTATGTCATCTGCATAGGAGGCTAAGTTTATTTGGGGTGTATTGGGTATATTCATGTCGTGCATGTACAGATTGAAGAGTGCGGGCGATAGGACGGATCCTTGTGGGACTCCGTTTGGAAAGTTTCTGATTCTAGAGGACTGACCGGCAAAAGATACGTGTGCACATCTGCCTGCTAGGAAGTTGGCCAGCCACCTTTTTGTGTTGTTGTGCATGTTTGTGTTGTAGATTTTGTTTGTTAGGTTGTGGCGGGTGATGGCATCGAAGGCTTTACTAATGTCGAGTGTGGCTAGTAGTGATCTGTGTGGTGGTCTAGCTGAGTTGATGCCGTCAAAAGCTCTTTGTGTAAGGTCTGTGAGAGGAGTGTTTGTGGAGTGCAGTGGCCTGAAGCCGTGTTGTGTTGGAGCTAGGGGTAGGTCGGGTGTAATTAGTTGTAGTACAAGGCGTTCCATGACTTTGGAGGGGGTGCAAAGGAGTGTGATGGGGCGGTGTGAGGAGGGTAGCGTGGGGTCTTTGTTGGGTTTGGGGAATGTGATGATGATACCATGCTTCCAAATGTCTGGTATTGTGTTGTGTGAATAACTGTAGTTTGATATGTTAGTGAGTGCTTGTGGTCCAAGGTGTCTGAGGTGTAGGCCTATATTGCTTATGTTGTCTAGGCCACAGGTAGGTGAGTGCTTGAGATTGTTGATGATATGCTTTGTCTGGTGATTGGTGAAGGGTGTAAAGTCAGGGTCTGTGGGGAATTGTCTCTTACGTCGGATGACACGTCGGTCGTCTTTGTGGGGCTTTAGGTGGATGACACGTGAGAAGTGATTGATGAGAGTGTTTGCTTGTTGTTTACATGAAGGAGTAGAGTCTGTTGTTGTGATTGCAGCATATGATTGTGTTGTGTTGCTGTTGGAAAGTGTGATGCTGTTTAGTGTTTTGTAGATTTTTTGGGGGTTTGTTTTGAGATCAAGTGTTTGTAGGAAGTTATTCCAATTTAGTTTTTGTTCTTGTATTTTGTTGTTAGTCTGGGTGTTGAGTGCTTGGATTTGTTGTGTGATGTCTTGTGTGTGGGGTGCTGGGGAGTGTTTCAGTATGTCGCGTTGTCTGATGAGGCTTTGAATTTCTGGTGTGAAGTTGGGGTTGTATCTTTTTCTGTTACCTCTTGGAATGTGTTTTTTGTCAGCATTTTGGATAGTTTTATTGAGTAAGTGTACAGCATTGTTGATGTTAGTGATGGGTACGCTGTTTAGAGTTGTGAAGTGTTGTTCTGTTTCATTTGTGAATGCTTCCTAGTTAGCTCTTTTATAATTGGTGTAAGTGTGTTTGTGGCTAGCTGGGGTGAGTCTGGTTTTGGTGGTGATAATGATCGGAAGGTGGTCAGAGCCTAAGGTTCTAACCACCCTCCAGGATGTTGTGGGGGTGAGTTCTGGGGAGCAAAAGGTGATGTCTGGAGATGATGGGTTATAGAGGGCTTGGTGGGGAATATGGGTATGTTGATGGATGTCGTTAAGGATGATGAGGTTATCTGTTTGGTGTTGAAGTACCAGCTGTCTGTCTGTGTCGGGGTTGTCGACAAACCAGGCCAACGTCTTTGCGTTGAAGTCCCCACCCAGGATGATGTGTCGGGTGTTTGTGATCTGTTGTAATTGTGGTCTGTATTCATTTGGTACTGTAGGGGATGTTTGGGGAGGGATGTATGTGTTTGTGATGGTTATGCTAGAGTTGTTGCCAGTGCATATTTTAATTGATTGTATTTCTGTTGTGTTATCATTTGGGGGGAGGAGGGATTTTGTATGTACACTGGTGACTAAGTATGATATTTCTTTGTGTACCAGGGTGATGAGTCCACCGCCGCCGCCGACGGCCCGGTCTTGTCTAATGGTGGTGAAATCATGAAATGTAGGTGTTTTTTGTGTTGTGCGGAGTTTTGTTTCTTATAAGATGGCAATGTGTATGTTGTGTTGTTTGATGAAGTGTGAGAGTTCGTGTTTCTTTGTGTTGATGCCATCTATGTTTAATTGGAGAATGTTAATGTTATGTGTACGATGTATGTTGGGTGCTGCTGCACGAGGATGGGGTGGGGGTGAGGGTGGGTAGGGATGGGTGAGGTGGTGGTGGGGTGGGGATTGGGGTGCAGGAGATGAGGGTGAGAATGGATTGGGTTGGGGTGTGGTGTGTTGAGTTGAGGATATGAATGTTATGGGGAGGGGAGGAGAGGTGGACGGGTTTTAAGGGGGGGGGGGGGGGGGGGAAGTGGATGGTATGGGAAGGTTAGGTGGGTTGGGGAGGAGAGGTGGACGGGTTTTAGGGGAGGGATTTGACTGGGAGAGGGAGGGGCATGAGGAACAGGTCCAGGTGTTTGTGTAGTGTTTCTTGGAGGCAAGTGTTGTGCAGGTGAAATGGGTCCAGTTCCCACATGAATTGCAGGAAACTGAACCCTTAGTGTGGCGACTCGAAGTGATAGGTTTTGAGCAAGTTGGACATATATGTATGTGTAGGTGGGTCCTGGGTTGCTCTCAATGTCTCCGGCTAGAAGAAGTCTTCGAGAAATGACAGCCGGAGAGTCACTTCTCGGTGTAGGAAAAACTGTGTAATGTGTGTGGTGTGAGAGATGTGGAAATTGGCCGGCGCGACCGAAGCCGCTCCAAGGACCCGTGCCCCCAGGGAGGGGGGAATGTTGACCATAAAAGCTCTCGTGTGATACCGGCTTTAGGTCAGTGGAGACCACTTCTATGATTGGGATAGTAGAGGTGCTCTCCAGGGAGCTTTGTGCTGGCCTGGTAGGGGCCTGATTTATTTTTATTTTTTTAATTGTAATTATTAACATACTGTATTGCGATTATGTTTTGCCATATTTTTGTTGAGAGTTTAGTTAGTGTTTTGTTTTCTGTGTATAGCATGCATTTCAGTTAAGTTGTCAAGTTTCATATATATTACCCATATTCCTAGACAAACCCGACCTTGCTAATTACTATAGGTTGTCTGTATTCCTTGCCAGCCATTATGATACTCTATACGCTGTTTCTTTTCAGCTGACGTTAAATTTAATCTTTTAGCAGCTAATTTATCAATACTTAATGGGTAAATATGAAACTACTATGTCGCTGCATCATACCAAGACTAAGTTTATATAATTAGCACTAGATTTCACTACAAAATATATAAAATAACAGAAATTGTGATGGGAACTTTGCAATTTACCGTCAGTTGAAAAGAAACAGAGTATAGAAGCTTATAATAACTGGCTCGAAGAAGGAAGAGAATCACCAGAGTATAAACAAACATCTTTAGTGTTAACCGCTTCTGTACCGTGACGTCTTTTCCATTTTAGTCTTTTATTTAGACGATTGTGTGCAGTTTTAGAAGGATCTGTGGTAGTAAAAAGGGTTCAGTGAGATAGTTCGAAGCCTGTTAATTGCTATAGGCCTTTTTTAAGCTGAATATAATAGTCTAATGGAAGTACAGAAGGGGTTAATGGTACACTGGAATGCCATAGTCTCTAGCCCACTCCTAGGAATTTCGTCGACCCTCTCTTTTTATTTATGCAATTACAGTATGGGTCTTCTCCTGGTGACCTAGATGTGTGTGAATTTGTGTTTTTGTCCATGTTTGTTCGTTGTTTTATGTTGTGTTTTGGGTTTTCCCTGTTCTTGCTCTGTCTTGAGTCGGCCACCCCCAAGAAAAAAGGAAATAATAAAATAGATTAAAATAGAAAATAAAAATAGGAAAAGTGGGGATTGGGCCTGAGCATATAGATAGATAGATAGATAGACAGTATAACTATCTGGATTGGATTTTGGATGGAACTCGCATAAAAAAGTTATTAATATATTTTTCTAGTTTATAGAAGAAATAAGTATGTTATGTATGTATGTATGTATATACTCAGGCACATACCCCATAGCTGGGGGTGGCCAACTCGAGACAGAGCCTGAACAGAAACAACATTTAAAGTTCCAGTTCTTAGGGTCCGGAACCACTTTCACTTCCCTCGCCCTTTAGGCTACTCTGTCTCGTCTAGTAGGTGAATTTTACAAGGGGAGGAGGATTCCTAGCCCCCTGCCCCCACATATCCACAAATATTTATGAGTAGGTTAGAGACTATATCAGCCAAGTGTACCAACATTTCAACATCTTATGTCATCACCAGGGTTCTAACCCTCTGAGGATCGATGACGCACTTCTGTTTTTGTTTTCTGGCTATTATTAGACAATTTTATTCAGATTAGGAAGGGTGTATGGTAGTTAGAGGGTTGATTGAGATAGTATTTACCCTTTTAACACCCACAGATCCTTCCTAAGCTGCATAAAATTGTCTAATGATAGCCAAAATAAAACGGCTAATACGCGTCGGAGCTTCAAAGGGCTAAGAAAGATAATAGAAAAAACACACGGAATATTGTTGCTAAAGCCGGTATCACACGAGCGCTTTTTCCCTCAACATTTATCCTCAACACTGGTCTGGCAGCTTAGGAGGTAAAATTTTTTAATATTTCTGTCACCTAAATTCATCTACCATCAGTCTAGTTTCCGATACCTGTGCCAAATATTCCAGAAATGTTGCCAGAATTTTTTAAATTATCGAATGTTAACTATAAAAGCTCTTGTGTGATACCGGCTTTAAGTCCTATAGTCCGATCATTCTAGGTTGGGCAGGAATCGTAACCCCTAACCTCTCATAACTAAAAAAGGACTAGAGTAATCGAGCAAATATTTCTACCAAATAGGAAGACTTGGCTAGGGAATAGGTGTATAAATTGACGCCTCATTTGCTCTAGCCCTTTTTGAGTTACAGAGGTTAGAGGTTACGATTTCTGCCCAACCTAGAATGAACGGACTATAGGTTATAAATGACTCGTGGGAATAGAAGGGGTCAATATCCATCTCAATTGACCCTCTTGACTCCCACATAAGCCACCCTTCCTAAGCTGAATATTAACGTCTAATGATAGCCAGAAAATTGGAAAGAAATGTGGTCACATGACCACGATTGATATCCATTTATAGTCAATACAGTCATATATGTATGTGTAATACTCAGGCACATACCCCATAGCTGGGGGTGGCCGACTCAAGACAGAGCCCGAACAGACACAACATTTAAAGTTCCAATTCTTTCGCGTTCCCTCGCCCCTTTCTCTGTCTCGTCTAGTAGGTGAATTTAACAAGGGAAGGAGGATTCATAGCCTCCTTCCCCCAATTTGGGAATAGTAGTACAGTACTGTACTGTATAGAGACCCTCAGAAACAGCTAAGGTTGGGTAGAGGATGCCAAACCTCACTCTGGACAGGACCAGCCATCACCCATTACCTAAATTGTACTTAACCCCTTCCGACATATGACGCAATTTTGAGCCTATTAGGGATACTTTAAAGCCTTTGTTACCATCAGGGGTATTTAGAAACCTATAGTTTAGTTACTCCAACCTCTGCAGTTGTCTTTGAGTTAGCTGTGGGCAGAAAGCTAATTTTGGAGAGGTAATTATAAGAGTGAGAGAACTCTATTTCTTATTGCTAATCTGGCAACCTCTGTGTCATATGAGCCTGAAAGGGTTAAGGTATTAATACAAACTATGTATAGATCATATTCATACAGTATTCCACTTATTTAATGTGATGGTTTTTTATTCCAGAGTGAGCAAGCAGCAAATGAAGCGTTGAGCCTGAACATCTGGTTGGACCTTGAACTAGACACCCACTGTCAGGACGGACTGTACGATGCTGTAGACATGTGTTTCCTAACCTCGCACCTCACACTACCCGAGGGCACCACACAACAACAAGTCCCTCGAAACTTCTACCTCATGGGCAGACCAAAGGACGCCCTCCTCATACATGCTCAGCTCCAGGTGGGTCATTCATTAACCACATTATCCTATAATTGTGACTAGCATTAGAACTATATTTTGAGAAGCTTAGGAACATGGGGGCGTTTTGTTCGTGGCCACCCCTTCGGGGATCACGGCGTGAGGCAATAGATAGATAGATAGGAATAAATGGTACTGAAAGCTTAAGGGGAGGTATTTAGTTTGCTCCCTTGACCTTCATCAAGCTTAATGAATTATCCTCAGGATCCACCTTATAGAAGCGGTGACTATCCATGTGCAGTACAGTATATGAGAAGGTGGGGTGGGTTGTAACTCAATTCAATGTTGCATCTGTAGTGACTGGGTACACAAGAGAAGTAGACGTAGTGGGGCTAGAGGACCTTTGACGAGAATCATAGACTTTGAATGCGCAGTGTGCAAGGGAGAACTTTTGTTAAATGTTGATTTCGGCAGTGTAGCGCTGAAATGTGTGAGTAAATTCTGCTACTTGGGCGATACGGTTTCCGCCGGGGGTGGCGCTGAAGCTAGCTCCATTGCTAGAGTCAGAAGTGGGTGGGGGAAGTTTAGAGAGCTGTTGCCACTCCTGACCATGAGAGGACTTCCACTTCACCTTAAAGGGAAGGTGTATACCTCGTGTGTTTAAGAAGGGAAAGAGAAATAACCCAGGAAATTATAGACCAGTCAGTTTGACAAGTGTTGTGTGTAAACTAATGGAAACGGTAATTAGAGAAGGAATAATGGAGCATATGAAATCAAACCAACTTTTCAGTGGGAGACAGTTCGGATTCTTGCCGGGGAGGTCGACGGTACTACAGCTAATTAAGGTGGTAGATAATTGGATGCAAATTCTAGAGGATGGTGATGTAATAGACATGGTATATTGTGATTTTATGAAAGCCTTCGATAAGGTCCCACATAAAAGGTTAATAGAGAAAGTTAGAAGCTATAATATAGGGGAGAAATGTGTGAAATGGATAGAAGCCTTCCTGAAAGATCGGAGACAGAGGGTGCTGGTGAATGGAATAGGCTCGGGGTGGAGGGAAATTACAAGTGGGGTTCCTCAGGGATCTGTGTTGGGACCACTACTGTTAGTTATATTTATCAACGACTTACCTGAAGTTATAACTAATGGAAGTGAGGTATACCTGTATGCGGATGACACTAAGCTGTATAGAAGAGTGAGGAGTAAGGAAGATGTGGGTTTGCTTCAAGGAGATGTGGATGGCATGAAGGGATGGTCTGAGCATTGGTTAATGCCTTTTCATCCAAAAAAATGCAAGTACATGCGGATTGGGACAAGCAAGATAGACAAGGTAGGATACAGTATGTATGAAGCGATGGAGGAAGTGAATGCAGAAAAGGATATAGGAGTAGTGATAGACAATAAGTTAAATTTCTCAGAACATTTAGCGGAAAAGATAAACAAAGCCAATAGAATTGTAGGGCTGATAAGGAGGACATTTGTGTCACTTGACGAAGAAATCTTCAGGAATCTCTATACAGCGCTGGTTAGGCCGCACTTGGAATATGCAAACCAGGTGTGGGCTCCATATATGGTAAAGGATATAGAAGCAGTGGAGAAAGTGCAGAGGAGAGCTAGCAAGCTAGTACCAACGTTGAAGAACGCGGGCTATGAGCAGAGGTTGAGGACACTGGGGCTTCCGACACTGGCATATAGGAGAAAGAGAGGGGATATGATAGAGACTTTTAAAATAGTGTCAGGAAAGTATGATGAGGATGTGTGTGAAGGTATCTTCTTGATGCGGGAGGGAACAAGAACGAGAGGACACTCAAAGAAAATTTACAAAGAAAGAAATAGGCTTGAGAAGGCAAAGAACTCATTTTGTGATAGAGTGGTAAATGAGTGGAACGCACTGCCCCAGTATGTAGTCGATTCCGAATCAATAAGGGAGTTTGAAAGTAATCTTGATAAAGCATGGGGAAGACAAGATTTGAAGTTTGATTATAAAGCAAAAATACAGAATAGTAAAAATGTTGCGTCTGCTACCGCCGCCACCAACACCGTGAACGACCGCAGCAGTGCAAGTACTGGTACTGAGCTGGCTTTATCCAGAGGATCTACTGTAAGAAACTGTAAGTGTTGGGAGCGCGATGACCTATGCCTCGGAGACGTGGACGTTTAAAGCGGAGGATATCTTTAGAATGGAACGGAATGAGAAGAGAATGGTGAGATGGATGTGTGGGGTTAACCTCAGGGACGGGGTATCGAGCGAGGAATTAAGAAGGCATCTGAGCATTAGGAGTATCAGAAATTATGCGCACAAGTCAACTTGGTTGGTTTGGAGACGTGGAGAGAATGGATGATCAGAGCTGGGTGAGGAAATGTTGGACTGTGAACTTGGGGGGAGCTGTGCATAGGGGTAGACCTAGAAATACGTGGGATCAGGTACTCCGTTCCGATAACAAAATAAAAAACTTGATAACGGAGGTAACCCTTGACAGGGCCGCCTGGAATGCCGCCATTTAGGACATGAGAGTGTAACCACATTCTCTGGACAAAATGGCCTTTAACCCTTAATTAGCGGCGAGCAACATAAGTCGAGTTAAATAAAGCTGGACTATGTGGCGGCGCTCGACATAGGTCGAGTGGCAATTTCAGCACGTAATGTGGCTGAGAGAGAGAGACAAGTGGTGGCAGGAGACTAGCGAGCGTATGACTGCTCCAGACCACCGCGGCGAACCTACTGACACAAATCTCAGCTCCCTCCTCCCTCTCTCACTCGCTACATACTCAATTATGTACTGAAAGTACCGAATTACCTGCTTTTTGCACTCGCGTTGCACGGTTATTGCAAGAAAACTATCCATCATACAAGGATCGTTATGGTGTCATTCGAAAGCTCTGTTTATGCCCTTTCAGGGATAGGTACTTGTTTTACGTTCTGGGTCTTATTTAGGCATGAAAATGATCACGTAAACAGCCCTATTTTTGCTAAAAACACCCCGCTGTGCGGTACACATAAATAAACCGCATAGGCCGCTCGTAAGGTGTTAAACTTGTATGTATGTAGCCTATGTAGAGAGAGTTAGACAGACATAGACATGATAGATAGGGATGAAATTACTCATAAATAAGTCTCCAGTTCCATGCAAGGATAGAACCATTCCAAATACCCCTTACTATACAGGTTTCCCTTGATTTACGATTGGGTTACGTTCTTGAAAACCCAATTTTAAATAGAAAAATCATATACTGTAGTGAACCCTAAAATTGATGGGGTAATTGGGGATGCGTTCTCAGACCAGCCCAAACCCAAACCCAAGCACCTAAAAATCTATAATAATATCGTAAATTGGGGCATCAGATAGTGAGGAAGACCTGTACTGTATATAGATCTAACCCAAACTGACCTCAACATTGACCTCCCAGCCTGGTTTGAAGGATGGATCGGGTTTTAATGGAGACCTGTACTTTCTAACTCCTCAACCCTTATCTACCCCCAGGTGAGTGTTGTATCGGAGCCGGTAGTGTCAAGCGGCAGTAACTGGACCTTTACCATGAGCGTGAGCAGCGATGCCGTGGCGCTCTTCGTGTGGCTCCAGACAGATATAGCGGGCATCTTCTCCGACAACGGCTTCAGTGGAGGTCTTCTTCTACGCCGACAAGGGAACCACCAAGAGCGAACTGGAGGCTTCACTAACGGTCATCTCCCTCACTGATACGTACACCACACAGGCTCAGAGGAACCAGGAGGGACTGAGAGATCGAGCCTTCCACCCTAACGACCTCAATAATGTAATTTATTTATACTGTACGGTACTAGGAATTTATTTAAAAGGCAAAACTTGCAAAATAAACAAACCAAAACAGGGACGACACAATAATTGAACAGGACCATGACAGACTTAGAGATCGAGCCTTCCACCCTAACGACCTTAATAATGCCATTTACATAAACTAGGAATTCACTTAAAAGGTAAAACTTGCAAAATACACAAACCAAAACTGGGACGACACAATGATTAAACTTTGAAACAAACAAAGCAAAGCAGGACCAGAACAGACTTGGAGATCGAACCTTCCATCCTAACGACCTCAGTAATGTCATTTATTTATACTAGGAATTAAACCAAAACAGAACCAGGAGGGACTTAGAGATCGAGCCTTTCACCCTAACGACCCCAATAATGTAATTTACTTAAACTAGGGATTAAATTGAAAGGTGAAACTTGCAAAACACACAGACCAAAACAGGGACGACACAGTGATTGAATTTGCTAAGCATACAAACCAATGCAGGACCAGAACAGACTTGGAGATCGAACCTTCCATCCAATTAATAATGTAATTTACTTATACTAGGAATGCACTTAAAATGTAAAACTTGCAAAACACACAAACCAAACCAGGAACTGCACCATATAAAGACAAAAGAATCTGTCAAAATCACTGTGGAAATAAGGCATTGACGATTTAGCAAAACAATACTATAATAATGTAAAACTTGCAAAATGTAAACACCAAAACAAGGACGCGACAATATAAAGGCAAAATAACTAATCAAAATTGCTATCATTTATGAAATATAACTCAAAGCCACCATAATGTATTACTGTTTCACATTAAGGGTGTATGGCATTTACTCTGTGATAATAGTATAAATATTGTGGGCAAAGCTATGATCATTTAATTGTTATCAATGTTATCAATTCCCGACTTGCGAGTTTCGTTCTATAAGGAAGTTGGAGCTGTAGCCATCAATATTGATCAGAATTATCAGCTAAAATACAGTCATAATACATAGATAAATACATAAAACCAAATTGAACATACTTTTTATCCATGTGTTAACAGTATATGGTGTGGGAGGAAAGTTGCTAATGGCAGTAAAATCTTTTTATAGGAATGCAATGGCAAATGTGAAGGTAGGGGATAAGTTAAGTGAAAGTTTTGAGGTCAATGTAAGTGTAAGACGGATGTGTCATGTCAGCTTGGTTGTTCAATATATACATGGATGGAGTGATTAGAGAATGTAGGGCTGGATCAATGGGTGTGGGAGCTAGACTGGAATCAGAGGGAAGAACATGGAAGATTTTAACATGCCTATATGCGGACGATGCAGGCCTGTTGGCGGAAAATGCGGAAAAACTTCAGAGAGTGGTCACTAACTTTGACAGGGTATGTGAAAAGAGAAAGTTAAAGGTCAATGTAGGGAAATGTAAGGTAATGGTGTTTGAGAGAAGAATGCATGAAACCATAGATTTTAAGGAAAAATATAGAATCAAGAAAGAACATGAGAAAAGTTGTAAAATAAAAATGAAAAATTAAGTACTGGAAGAGGTTGAAAGTTTCAAGTATTTGGGAGCTGTACTATGCAAATATGGTAAAATGGAGAGTGAGATTAAAGAGAGAAAAATGCAAGGGAGAAAGGTGATTGGAGAACTTGATAGTATTCTCAAAGGAAGAATGGTTAGCCAGGAAGTCAAAAAGTAACTGAGAAACAGTGTGCTGCTCCCAACACTCTCGTATGGACAGCAAGTGACGAGGACCTCTCCAAACTGAGAGCTGTGGAGATGAGATTTTTCAGAATGGCAGCTGGCATGAATAGGCTAGATGGGCCAAGTAATAGGGAAGTGTACGAGTCCTTTGGAATGGAAAAGCAAGCTTTGGGCATTGATTGTGGTGTGGTTGAGTGGATAAAGAGAAGTACTTTGAGGTGGTATGGTCATGTTCAGAGAATGGATGAAGACAGAATGCCAAGAAAGATATATGGGAGTCAGGTGAATGGAACCGCTAGTAGTGGAAGACCACCTATGGTATGGGAAAAGAAAGTTGAAAAATATATTGAAGAAAAACTTCCACGTAGTGGAAGGGGCATTGTGGCACGGGCAAGGGAGGCATGTCTTCAAAGTAGCTTGGAGACGTTTCTGTCATGGCCATCCTCTAGCGGGGGTTTCCCAGGGGGAAACAAGGCGTCTGAGATGATGATGATGATTTTATCCATTAGAAACACATTATTAATGCATTTCTCTTTAATATCGATGTTCACAGCTCCAACTTCCTTATAGCCTGAAACTCGCAATTGGTCCATTCCAAGTGCAATTTACCCCTTCTGTGCCTGTCAACATTCTTTTCATTTTATTCTGGCTACTACTAATCAATTTTATTCAGTTTATGAAAGATATCTAGCAATTATAATGTATAACTTGCAGAATAAACAAACCAAAACAGGGACGACACAATATAAACTTATTTAAAGACAAAATCACTACATGGAAATAACGCTTTAGTAAAATGTGGCTTTCAACTATCTCAATCAACCAGATATAGCTAGAATATAATACAACAGACGTTGCTGGTATAGAAATGGTAAATACTTGGGCAAAGGTCCCCCCCTGTTACTACTCTCCTTGATGTGGTTGGGGGGCTTCGGGGCCGGCGACTGGGGTTTGATGGGGGATGGTTGTGGTACCTACCCTTCCTCTCTCCTCTCAAGCTTTCTTCGTCAGCTTGATTAATTTTGAGTAGTTTTCCATTTCTCTTTCTATGTTTTTCCCCTTCTATTCTTATGCTGTCCCATTCGGTTGTCCTCGGGCAACCTATATCTCATGTCTCCCTGGCCTGGCTAGGTAGCAGACTCCTTACCTGATTTGTATCTTCTGTTGCTGATGTAGCCGAGCTGACTTGATTCCATTCGTTAGTGCATTTTTTGCATCTCGTGTTATTTTTATACCCTAGTCCTGATATTTCATTCTTCGCCCTTGATCACTTCTTGGTTGGTGCTGCAATGTAGCAGTTCTTGCCTCATCCTTCGGCCCTGCCCTATAAGAGCTCTGATGTTTCTTACAGTTTCTTACAGTAGATCCTCTGGAAAAAGGCAAACTAGGCCTGTGTATCCAGCTCAGTGCCAGTACTTGCACTGCTGCGGTCGTTCACGGTGTGGGGCTCATGTGGTCCGGCTGAACTGATGAAATGGCGAGAAATGTCTGCGTGTCTTCACCTTCCTAGATTTGTTCACCTCCTACCCTTCCCTATCTATCTTGACTTGATTAGTTGTCCATCTTGATCAAATCCTTCGGGCCAGCCCTATGAGATTTTTATTTTTTGTGGAACTCAGTGGTCTGGTTAAACTAAAAATTTGTCGACAACCCCGACACAGACAGAGGGCTGGTACTACAAAACCAAACCGATAACCTCATCATCCTTAACGACATCCATCAACATACCCATATTCCTCACCAAGCCCTCTATAACCCATCATCTCCTGACATCACCTTTTGCTCCCCAGAACTCGCCCCCACAACATCCTGGAGGGTGGTCAGAACCTTAGGCTCTGACCACCTCCCGATCATTATCACCACCAAAACCAGACTCACCCCAGCTAGCCACAAACACACATACACCAATTATAAAAGAGCTAACTGGGAAGCATTCACAAATGAGACAGAACAACACTTCACAACTCTAAACAGTACACCCATCACTAACATCAACAATGCTGTACACATACTCAATAAAACTATCCAAAATGCTGACAAGAAACACATTCCAAGAGGTAACAGGAAAGACACAACCCCAACTTCACACCAGAAATTCAAAACCTCATCAGACAACGCGACATACTGAAACACTCCCCAGCACCCCACACACAAGACATCACACAACAAATTCAAGCACTCAACACCCAAACTAACAACAAAATACAAGAACAACAAAAACTAAATTGGAATAACTTCCTACAAACACTTGATCACAAAACAAACCCCAAAAAACTCTACAAAACACTAAACAGCATCACACTTTCCAACAGCAACACAACACAATCACATGCTGCAATCACAACAACAGACTCTACTCCTTCATGTAAACAACAAGCAAACACTCTCATCAATCACTTTTCACATGTCAGCCACCTAAAACCTCACAAAGACGACCGACGTGTCATCCGACGTAAGAGACAATTCCCCACAGACCCTGACTATACACCCTTCACCAATCACCAGACAAAGCATATCATCAACAATCTCAAGCACTCACCCACCTGTGGCCTAGACAACATAAGCAACATACACCTCAGACACCTGGGACCACAAGGCATACAAGCACTCACTAACATATCAAACTACAGCTATTCACACTACACAATACCAGACATTTGGAAGCATGGTTTCATCATCACATTCCCCAAACCCAACAAAGACCCCACGCTACCCTCCTCGCACCGCCCCATCACACTTCTTTGCTCCCCCTCCAAAGTCATGGAACACCTAGTATTACAACTAATTACACCTGACCTACCCCTAGCTCCAACACAACATGGCTTTAGGCCACTGCACTCCACAAACACTCTTCTCACAGACCTTACACAAAGAGCTTTCGACGGCATCAACTCAGCTAGACCACCACACAGATCACTATTATCCACACTCGACATTAGTAAAGCCTTCGATGCCATCCCCCGCCACAACCTAACAAACAAAATCTACAACACAAACATGCACAACAACACAAAAAGGTGGCTGGCCAACTTCCTAGCAGGCAGATGTGCACACGTATCTTTTGCCGGTCAGTCATCTAAAATCAGAAACTTTCCAAACGGAGTCCCACAAGGATCCGTCCTATCGCCCGCACTCTTCAATCTGTACATGCACGATATAACTACACCCAATACGCCCCAAATAAACTTAGCCTCCTATGCAGATGACATAACACTCACATGCACACACCATGACCCAAAAAGATCAACAGATCTCCTTCAACCCTATCTCAACACACTACATGGTTGGTGCACTACAAACAGACTTAATCTAGCCCCAGCCAAATCCACCGCAACCCTGCTCACAAGTTGGACAGGAGAACACGAATACATCCCTCAACTCACCATAAACAACACACCCCTAACACATACACACACACCCAAAATCCTAGGAGTAACATATGATACTCATATGACATTCAAACAGCACACCACAAACATTAAAAAGAAACTGACACCCAGACTTAACGCCCTCAGGTCACTTGCTCACACAAAATTTGGACACAACAAAGAAACTACCACCACAGTATATAAACAATACATAAGATCAGTGATGGAATACGCAAGCCCAGCCTGGGCTTCTAACCTAGCTGAAACTCATCATAAGACCTTACAGACTATTCAAAACAAAGCCCTGAAGATCATTACAGGCTGCACAGCTACTTCACCCACAGATCACCTACATCTGGAAACCAAAATTCTCAAAGTCAAAGACCATCTGGACATGAGAGGCACTCAATTCCTGGCAGCAGCCTCCACGAACCAAGACCACCCACTAAACTACATGGCAACACACCCACAGACACCAAGAAATATCAAAACAACACCCAGCACACGGTATCACACCCAATTATTTTCCTCTCTCCCTCCCTGCGCACCCCGAACCAACTTCCAGAAGCACATCCATACTCATATCTCTCACTGATCCATCCACTCACTCACAGACAACACGCAGCTGCATGCACGACCTCCCGAAATCCTCCCTTCCGAATCCTCCCTTCCTCGCGAGGACAGAGTCCACCTGGCCAGGCTGAGATGCGGACACCATCCAGCTCTCCTGAGCTATCAGAAGAGACTGGATGACTCCGTTGTCGACGCCTGCCCGGGATGTAACACAGCACCCCATACCATTAAACACATCATAGAAGACTGCATTTCACACAACCACTTACGCCAACAACACAATCTACACTCAATGAGAGCTCTGTGGGAAAGCCCGATCGTGGCCATGGCCTTTCTCAGGGACTCGGGGCTGTTCGGCCAGGCAGCTTAGGGAACAACAACAACAACAACTAAAATTTAAAAAAATAAAAATAAAAAAATTGCAAAGGTCACAGTTTGAGCTACAGTATTCAATAGTGCATATGAAGATTTTTATAGGTGCATTTTATAATAAATTAATGTATTTTTAAAGCATATAGCTTAAAGGTTGATATGTATATTGATATTTGATATAAAACAATAAATTTTATTGGATGCAATATGGAGTATTCTTTATTCCCTTGACTTGTGTCTTATTACAGTATGTAGGCTATATTATGTCTTGAAATATCAAAATTAATAGGGGACAAACATGAGGGAGAAGGGAGTCCAAGAAGAAAAAAAAGTATAACATTTTATTTCGCTACAAAATCTTAACCCTATCAGCAGACATGGAAGCATAATTAATTAAACTTATTCTGGCTATAATTAGATGATTATATTA
>CM064486.1:67963003-67965503 GCA_032716605.1 Paralithodes platypus
CAAATAATGCACTCGTTTCCAGGGACTACCACTCGGAGAGAACATTGAAGTCAAACGGTCGTCAACCAACACTTAATATGCTGAACATAAACTGTGTGTTTGTTTGTTTATTTTCTTTTTTCCCTCCCTGTTCTTTTTTCCTCTTTTTTTCCTTTAATAAATTGGCTGTGGTTCATCTTCTGTGTTTATTTTATTTAGACTGCTTTTAAACCAGTTGTTGAATCTTAAATTTGGTTGTTGTGCATAATATTCCTTAATTTTCTCTAGAGTTGGGTCTTGTGATAGTTCTAGTTTGTGCCATATTTGTGTTGCTTGTCTATGGAGTCGGACATTTAATGGTAGTGTGTTTGTGTATTCGTGTATTTGTTGTGTCGTCATTGTATAGGGGTATCTTTGGTTTGTGGCGAATCTTAGGGCTTTGTTTTGTATTTTTTTTTTTTTTTTTTTTTTTTTTTTTTTTTTTTTTTAAAGCGTGTGATTGTGAGATTGAATATACTTAGTGGGTATTTCAAGAATGTCAGGGGGTAAGGAAATGTGATTTGTATATTAGAAGACTGTGATTAACGAGACGTGTAACATGTGGAGGGAGGTGGTAGAAAGAGAGGGATCTCGTTGGGGGTGGAAGTTTCACTCCCAGGAATTTTTGTTCCTGTGGTATTTCAATAATAATAATAAAATAATAATAATAATAATAAGGGGACAACCACTGGTAAGGCAATACATACTGCTCAAAGAACCATTATTCTATTGTAATAACAGTATCGTCGTCTGGTGTTATTATAGTTTCCTCATTTGATTGCCACATGTGCTGTACAGTATATAGGCCAACGTGTTCATGAAAAACAAACAAAAATAAAATAAAAAAAATGACTGAATTATTAATTGACAGGTAAATAATAGCACTACAAAACTAGTGCAATCATATGAGGAGACCATTCATGTTTTCTTACATCAATGGTTATTGAGATCATAGTTAGCTGAATACAAATATTACATACATGATGTGACTAATATTTCGAACTACATAAATTATTATGCAATAATAGTACCACAAATATATTACAATCATATGAGGGACACTTCACATTCTTCATTACATCAACGGTTATTGAGGCCATAGTTAGCTGAATACAAGAGTCACATACATATGTGACTAATATTACCAACTACCGAAGTTATAATGGAATTATAGTAATACAAATATTTTACAAACATGAGTTACATGGTTCAAATTCTTATTACAATAATGGTTATTGAGGGGATAGTTGGCGCAATATGACCAGTGGAGAAGTTTACATGCCGATAGTAATATAATATTTAGTAGGGTGTGTGGTTATGGGAGAGAGGGAGGGGGGTTGTAGGAGGTAGAGGAATGGGTGGGAGAGGAGGAGGGGTAGGGGGGAGGGGGAGGAGGAGGAGGTAAGGTACTCCAGGGAGGAGGAAAGTGTGAAAGGGGAGGTGTGTGTGTGTGTGTATGTGTTGGGGAGGGTGGGACATACTACATATAAATAAGTTGTTTAAGGCCAGCCATAGTACTGAAGATAAAATAAATAAATATGGTAGTTAAAAAAAAAAAAAAAAAAAAAAAAAAAAAAAAAAAAAAAAAAAAAAAAAAAAAAAAGGGAAAGTTTGTATTTCAACGCAAGTCTACAGATATCAGCAGTATCGCTTCATCGTACCTGACACAACATATCAATAAGTAAAGAAGGAAACTGTATACATGCAAAGATCAAGATTCAATTATGTTTAGTAGCAAAACAATATTCAGAAGGAAGATACTAATAGTCCTCCGGGAGGGATATGCCGCATATCCGAAGGTACTTAATTGTAGGTCAAACCATTAGCCGAGAATATTGAGGACAATTATGTTGCTTACATATGCAAGGGTCATGTATATTGGCTTGCAAAAGGATATGAATTGGCACTTAACAGATTATTTAAATAAATACTGTGTTAGAGGCTCAGAGGGATATGTATATACTGTACATTGTCAATCTATTAAATGAGAATAGCAGTGATAAGTAAAGAAATACTGACTGGTATTATAAGTATGACATGATCAATGAAAATATGAAATCGTGTAGAGGGCGTTACAAAGGGTTTAAGTGTGACCTTGTAAGAAAGAAGAGATGTGTGGAGGGCAAGGGGTGCATACTTATAAGGTTCATGTTCATGTTTACAGTACATATTATTGTGGAGGGGCAAAGTTCTTGTGTTTTTTTAGTATGTTATTGATTACGTTATTCTTTAGCATGTATATTGCTTGATCCTCAATTGTGGTTAACTGATTATTCCTGTATTCCCTAATCATTGGGCATTCCAGGATATAGTGCTCGAGAGAGTGTTTGTTGGGAGCTCTGCAAACCCTACATTGCCTGTGCTCTTCTTCTACCTGCCAATTCAGCTGCCATGGATAACAATAGCCAAGCCTTATTCTTGCATGTACTGAGTCTACCCACCTACTCGTTGTACGTTTACCATAGGTGTATCAACATATATG
>CM064486.1:67970503-67986732 GCA_032716605.1 Paralithodes platypus
GTATATAAATAGGATTTAGCATTTTGTATATATATATATATATATATATATTTAGGATATATATATATATTTATGTATTTTGTATATGTATATATATATATATTATATATATTATTAATATATAAAATATATATATCAGTATATATAATATATATGTATATTTGTATATATATATATATATATATTTTGTCGATTTGACTTGTCAATATTATTACATATTATTCGTCTCGCCGTTGCGGATTCAACGGTATATATATTTTTAATTTTGACCTATTTTTAGGCCCTAGGCCTATTTTAAAGTTTAAAACTCCATAGACGATATATATATATATATAGATTTTATATAAATTATATTATATATATATATTTTAAATATATATATAATATAATATATATATTATATTATTATATATAGATTATATATTATGAATCTATATATATTAATATATTATATATATATATAATTATATAATATATAACAAATTCAGGATATATAATTTATGTATTTTGATATAATATATTTATATATATATATAAGATATATATATAATATATAATATATAAATATATATATATTTATTATTTTGTTATATAGATATATATATAGATATATATATATTATATAATAATTATATATATATATATATATATATATATATATATATATTTTGGTCGAATTTTGACTTGTCAATATTACATATTTGGATTCGTGTCGCCGTTGCGGATTCAACGGTATAATTATTTTTTAATTTTGACCTATTTTTAGGCCCCTAGGCCTATTTTAAAGTTATAAAACTCCATAGACGTATTATATATATATATATATATATATATATATATATATATATATATATATATATATATAATTAATATTATATATATAGATATATTATTTGATATAATATATAATATATATATATAATTTATAAATATATATATATATATTTATATATATTATAATATATATATATATATATATAATATATATATTAGATTTATCTATAATATATATAATATATATATAAGATATATATATATAATATATATTATATATATTATATTTTGGTCGAATTTGACTTGTCAATATTATTACATATTTGGATTCGTGCCGCCGTTGCGGATTCAACGGTAATATATTTTTTTAATTTTGACCTATTTTTAGGCCCCTAGGCCTATTTTAAAGTTTAAAAACTCCATAGACGATATATATATATAGATTATATATATATTATATATTTTTATAAATTATATATATATATATATTTGTTTAAATATAATAATATATATATATATATATATATTATATAATATATATATTTTTATTATATTATATTATATATATATACTAAATATATAAAATATATATTTTGTATATGTATATTATCTTATATATATATAATATATATAATATATATAGTCGTATAGGATTTATATATATATATATATATATATATATATATATATTAATATATTTTGGTCGAATTTTGACTTGTCAATATTATTACATATTTGGATTCGTCTCGCCGTTGCGGATTCAACGGTATATATATATTTTAATTTTGACCTATTTTTAGCCCCCCTAGGCCTATTTTAAAGTTTAAAAACTCCATAGACGAGTTATTTATAAAAGTTTTTTTTTTTTTTACATTTATACCATAAGTACAGTTTGGCAAGCTGAATCGAATGGCGCAAACAGAATTAAAATCGGACCATTAGTTTAGGATTTCGATTTTGACTGGGCCTTCCTGGAGGGCCCAGGGGACCGTTTTTTGGACTTTAAAAGTCCTCTGTAGCCCAAACTATACGTCCTAGCGAATTCTACTTGGTGCCATTCGATTTTTATCGGCGAGCTGCTTCTAGACATGGTCTTAGATTTCATTTTCGCCCAGCCGTTCGGCCAGAATCGAAAATATTTGCCCAGGCAAATCGGTGATTTTGGTCGAATTTTGACTTGTCAATATTATTACATATTTGGATTCGTCTCGCCGTTGCGGATTCAACAGTATATATTTTTTTAATTTTGACCTATTTTTAGGCCTGCTAGGCCTATTTTAAAGTATAAAAACTCCATAGACGATATATATATATATAGTTATATAATTAATAATACTTTCATATATATGTTTTTAAATATAATATATCTATCTTAATTATATATATACAAAATTCATAATTTATAATCTATATTTATGTATTTGTATATAAAAAAATATATTATATATAGTATATATATAGATATATATAGATCTAATATATTATATATTCTATATATATTTGGTCGAATTTTGACTTGTCAATATTATTACATAGTTGGATTCGTGTCGCCGTTGCGGATTCAACGGATATAGATTTTTTAATTTTGGACCTATTTTTAGCCCCCTAGGCCTATTTTAAAGTTTAAAACTCCATAGCCGATATTATATTATATATATCTATTCAGATATATATATTCTATTTTATAAATTATATATATACTGTGCCATATAGATTTCATTTTGCCATGCTTAAGATATATATATCTATATATATATCTCCTAAATATATATAATAAATATTTATGTATTTTGTATAGTAATCTATAATATTATATACAGTATATATATAATATTTTATGTATTTTGTATATATAATATATTAAAAACATAACTGTATATATATATTTATGTATTTTGTATATATATCATATCTCTATATATATAATTATCTATCTATATACAGTCTATTAATTATATTTATTGTATTTTGTATATATATACTATCCTATATCTACTCTATATATATCTATACACCCGTAACTAATAATATATCTGTATGTACTTTGTATATTATATATCGAAATATATATATATAGATATCTATATCTATTTTGGTCGAATTTAGACTTGTCCATATTATGACATATTTTGGATTCGTCTCGCCGTTGCGGATTCAACGGTATATTGTTTTTTTATTTTGACCTATATTTAGGCACCCTAGGCCAAATTTAAAGTTTAAAAACTCCCTAGACGAGTTCTTTATAAAAAGGATTTTTTGTTTACATTTCTACCAGAAATTACAGTTTGTGGCAAGCTGAATCGAATGGCGCAGACAGATTTAAAAACGGAGCATTAGCTTAGGATTTCGATTTTGACCTGTGCCTTCCTGGAGGGCCATGGTACCGTTTTTTGGACTTTTAAATTCCTCTGTAGCCCCAACTCTCGTCCTAGGGAAATTCCTACTTGTTGCCATCCGATTTTTCTCTGCGAGCTGCTTCTAGACATGGGTCTTAGATGTTCATTTTCGCCCACCCTATTCGTCCAGAATCGAACATTATTTTTCTCAAAAACCTTGGTCCCAGGCAAATCGGTGATTTTGGTCGAATTTTGACTTGTCAATATGATTACATATTTGGATTCGTCTCGCCGTTGCGGATTCAACGATATATATATTTTTTATTTTTGACCTATTTTTCGGCCCCCTAGGCCTAATTTAAAGTTTAAAAAACTCCATAGACGATATATATTATATATTTATAAAATATAATATGTAATAACTATATAATAAAACATTATATATATCTGTATATATTTATATTTTTGATTTAATAAATATATTTTTTTTAAGATTCTATATATCAATATCATAAATATTATATATCTATATATATCATAATAATTATATATATATTTAAAATATTATAAATCGGTGATTTTGGTCGAATTTTGTATATCTATATTATATATATATATAAATTCATAAAAAATATATATAATAGTTATTTATGTATTTATGTATTAAAGATATATATATA
Source organism: Paralithodes platypus (assembly GCA_032716605.1). NCBI lineage: Eukaryota > Metazoa > Arthropoda > Malacostraca > Decapoda > Lithodidae > Paralithodes > Paralithodes platypus. Next base: position 67,974,294 of record CM064486.1, read on the forward strand.
TATGAATACATAATAGATATAAGGAGCGACCAATCTATAAATATTTCTGACGTAATAATATATATTTATGGTAGTTTGTACTATATATAACGTACCGTAGTATATATATAGATTATGGGATATATTATAGATTAATATTTTCTCGTTATATATATATGTATTGTCATATATAAATCTTATATATTCAAAAAAATATATGTTTATATACCAGGTATATATGATTTTGGTCGACTTTTGACTTGTCAATATTATTACATATTTGGATTCGTGTCGCCGTTGCGGATTCACCGTATATATATTTTTTAATTTTGACCTATTTTTAGGCCCCCTAGGCCTATTTGTAAAGTTTAAAAACTCCATAGACGAGTTATTTATGACCGGATTTGGTTTAAATTTATACCAGAGTACACTTTGGCAAGCCTGAATTCGAATGGCCCAAACAGAATTAAAATCGGACCATTATTTATAGGATTTTGATTTTGACTGGGCCTTCCTGGAGTGCCCATGGGACCGTTTTTTGGACTTTAAAAGTCCTCTGTAAGTCCCAAACTATAACTCCTAGGGAATTCTTCTTGCTGCCCTTCCGATTTTTCTCGGCGAGCTGCTTCTAGACATGGTCTTAGATTTCATTTTCGCCCAGCCTTTCGGCCAGAATCGAAAATATTTTTCTCAAAAACCTTGGGTCCCAGGCAAATCGGTGATTTTGGTCGAATTTTGACTTGTCAATATTATTACATATTTGGATTCGTCTCGCCGTTGCGGATTCAAGGGTATATATATTTTTTTTTTTAATTTTGACCTAGTTTTAGGACCCCTTAGGCCTATTTTAAAGTTTAACAAATCCATAGACGATATATATATCTATATATATTTATGAAATTAATATATATACTGTATATAAATATTTTGTTTAAATATATATATATATAGCTAATATATATACTATATATTTATGATTTTGTATCCCTATTCTATATATATATTATAAATTATATATAGGATAATTATTTTGGATGTATTTTGTATAGTATATTATATATATTATATATATATATATATATATATACATACATAAAGTTATCTACTAGCCCATTTTATTTTTCGTATATAATATATATATATAGATAATAATCATCTATATATGGTTCATGTATTGTTATAGTATATAATATCTATATATTATCTATATATATATATATATAATTATAATATCATATATATATCTATTATATATGATTTTGGTCGAAATTTTTGACTTGTCAAGTATTATTACATACTTTGGACTTCGTCTCGCCGTTTGCGGAATTCAACGGTATCTATTATATTAATTTTGACCTATTTTTAGCCCCCCTCGGCCTATTTTAAAGTTTTAAAAGTCCATAGACGAGATATCTATAAAAGTTTTTTTTTTTTTTACATTTATACCATAAGTACAGTTTGGCAAGCTGAATCGAATTGCGCAAACAGAAATTAAAAGCGGACCATTAGTTTAGGATTTCGATTTTGACAATGGGCCTTCCTGGAGGGCCCAGGGGACCGGTGTTGGACTTTTTACAAGTCCTCTTTAGCCCAAACTATATCTTCCTAGCGAATTCTACTTGGTGCCATTCGATTTTTTGATCGGCGATCTGCTTCTAGACATGGTCGTAGATTTCAATTTTCGCCGCAGCCGTTCGGCCAGAATCGAAAATATTTGCTCAAAAAACCCAGGCAAATCGGTGATTTTTGGTCGACTTTTGACTTGTCACTATTATTACATTTTTGGATTTCGTCTCGCCGTTGCGGATTCAACAGTAATATATTTTTTTAATTTTGACCTATTTTTTAGGCCTGCTAAGGCCTATTTTAAAGTATAAAAACTCCATAGACCGATATATTATGATATTATATATTATAGTATATAATAGTTTAAAATATATATAATAAAACATGATATAAAATGGACTTATATATTTTGTAAATATAGATTTTTTAGATACCACTATCAATAATATATATATAAGTCCTATATCTATATATTATAAATATATATTTATTAGTTTGTATATCTCTATTTACCGTATTATATATAGATCGTTATGTCTTTTGTACAGTATCTATATCTATATATAAAAATATCGTATATTATATATCTATATATCCAAATATGATTTTGGTCGAATTTTGACTTGTCAATATTATTACATATTTGGATTCGTCTCGCCGTTACGGATTCAAGGGTATATATATTTTTAATTTTGACCTATTTTTAGGCCCTAGGCCTATTTTAAAGTTTAAAAACTCCATAGACGAGTTATTTATGAACGGATTTTGTTTAAATTTATACCATAAGTACACTTTGGCAAGCTGAATCGAATGGCGCAAACAGAATTAAAATCGGACCATTAGTTTAGGATTTCGATTTTGACTGGGCCTTCCTGGAGGGCCCAGGGGACCGTTTTTTGGACTTTAAAAGTCCTCTGTAGCCCAAACTATAAGTCCTAGGGAATTCTACTTGGTGCCATTCGATTTTTTTCGCCGAGCTGCTTCTAGACATGGTCTTAGATTTCATTTTCGCCCAGCCATTCGGCCAGAATCGATAATATGGGTTAAGCCCAGGCAAATCGGTGATTTTGGTCGAATTTTGACTTGTCAATATTATTACATATTTGGATTCGTCTCGCCGTTGCGGATTCAACGGTATATTTTTTTTTAATTTAGACCTATATTAAGGCCCCCTAGGCCAATTTTAAAGTATAAAAACTGCATAGACGAGTTATATTATAAAATTTGTATATATATTATACATAAAATTATCTCTCAATACATAAATTAAAATATATAATAGATATTTAATCTGTATTTGATTTGTCATATGAGTATATATATTAATATATAAGTCTATAGTAATATCATATATATTTATGTATTTTGTAATTTTTCGATATATTCTCTGTCTGAATAGATATTAGGTATAGATATATTATATCTAAAAAGAATATATTATATATATCGGTGATTTTGGTCGAATTTTGACTTGTCAATATTATTACATATTTGGATTCGTCTCGCCGTTGCGGATTCAACGATATATTGTTTTTTAATTTTGACCTATTTTTAGGCCCCCTAGGCCTATTGTAAAGTTTAAAAACTCCATAGACGAGTTATTTATAGGGAACGGATTTTGTTTAAATTTATACCATAAGTACAGTTTGGCAAGCTGAATCGAATGGCGCAAACAGATTTAAAATCGGACCATTAGTTTAGGATTTCGATTTTGATTGGGCCTTCCTGGAGGGCCCGGGGGACCGTTTTTTGGATTTTAAAAGTTCTCTGTAGCCCAAACTATACGTCCTAGGGAATTCTACTTGGTGGCATTCGATTTTTCTCGGCGAGCTTCTTCTAGACATCGTCTTAGATTTCATTTTCGCCCAGCCATTCGGCCAGAATCGAAAATATTTTTCTCAAAAACCTTGGCCCAGGCAAATCGGTGATTTTGGTCGAATTTTGACTTGTCACTATTATTATATATTTGGATTCGTCTCGCCGTTGCGGATTCAACGGTATATATATTTTTTAATTTTGACCTATTTTTAGGCCTCCTAGGCCTATTTTAAAGTTTAAAAACTCCATAGACGATCTATAGTTATCTATATTTATAATTAAATTATACTATATCCCTGTAGATTTTATTTTTTTTAATATAATAATAATATATACTTATATATATATATAATTTATATTAATATAAATATATATATATAATATACATTATCTAGATAGATATATACTATATTTATATACAAAATTCCATAATAATATATAATATATATTTATGTATTTGGATATATATATATAATATATATATGTCTACTATATATATATATAATCTCTATATTCTATGATCTATTTGGTCGAATTTTGACTTGTCAATATTATTACATATTTGGATTCGTCTCGCCGTTGCGGATTCAACGGTATATATATTTTTTCAATTTTTACCTATTTTTAGGCCCCCTAGGCCTATTTTAAATTTTAAAAACTCCATAGACGATATATATAATATAATTACTATATATATATATAGATATATATATTATATCAATACTATATACTGTAATATAGAGTTTTTTAATATATATATATATATATATATATATATATATATATAATAAATATGTATGTATTTTTGTATATTATATAAGATATTATCACAGTAATATACATATATATTTATGTTATTTGTATAATATATCTATATAACATACATAACTGTATCTAATCTATATTTTATGTCTTTTTGTACTCGATCTTATATATATAATATATATATCTATATCTCTATATATACAGTCTATCTATTATATTATGTATTTTGTATCTATATCGAGAGATATTATATCGATATCTATATAACCAGTTATATACTCATACTGATGTCCTTTTCTCTCACTACTATCTATATATATCCTATTATATATATATATGTTGGTCGAATTTAGACTTGTCAGATTATTACATATTTGGAATCGTCTCGCCGTTGCGGAGTCAACGGTAAATATTTGTTTTTTAATTTTGACCTATTTTTTAAGGCCCCCTAGGCCTATTTTAAAGTTTAAAAACTCCATAAGACGAGTTATTTATAAAAGGATTTTGTTCATTTATACCATAAGTACAGTTTGGCAAGCTGAATCGAATGGCGCAAACCGACTTAAAAACGGACCATTAGTTTAGGATTTTCGATTTTGAACTGGGCCTTCCTGGAGGGCCCAGGGGACCGGGGGGGTTTTTTTGGACTTTTAAATTCCTCTGTAGCCCAAATCTATCCGTCCGAGGGAATTTCGACGGTTTGTGCCATTCGATTTTTCCCGTCGAGCTTGCTTCTAGACCTGGGCGTAGATTTCCTTTTCGCCCAGCCTTTCGGCCAGAATCGAAAAATCTTTTTTTCTCAAAAACCTTGGGTAGCCCAGGCAAATCGGTGATTATGGTCGAATTTCGTGTTGGCAATATTATTACATCTTTGGTTTCGGCTCGCCGGTGCGGATTCAACGATATATATAATTTTTTTAATTTTGACCTATTTTTAGGCCCCCTAGGCCAGATTTAAAGTTTAAAAACTCCATAGACGATATAATATAATATATTTATAGAAATTATATATATACTGTTATATATATATTTTTTTTAATATATATATTATAGTACATTATATCTATGAATATATTATATATATATATAATCGGATAATTATAATTATATTTCTATATTTACTGGAATTTTGTATATCTATATATATATATATATACAAAATTCATAAATATAATATAATATATATTTCTTATTTTGGGTAATAATATATATATATATATATAATAATTTAATTTTGATTCCTAATAAACTATAGAATATATAGAATATATTTTATGTATTTTGTATATAATATTACCGTATAATAATATCTATTATATATATTAGTATAATATTATATATATATATATATATAATATATATAATATATATAATCCGTGATATATTTTGGTCGAATTTTGACTTGTCCATATTATTACCTATTTGGATTCGTGTCGCCGTTGCGGATTCAACGGTATATAGATTTTTTAATTTTGACCTATTTTTAGGCCCCCTAGGCCTATTTTAAAGTTTAAAAACTCCATAGACAACGATTTTTATTTCTGAACGGAGTTTGTTTAAATTTATACCATAATTCCACGTTGGCAAGCGGAATCGAATGGCGCCAACAGAATTAAAATCGGACCATTAGATTTAGGATTTTGATTTTTGACTGGTCCTTCCTGGAGGGCCCAGGGACCGTTTTTTGGAACTTTAAAAGTTCTCTGTAGCCCAAACTATACGTCCTCGGGAATTCTACTTGGTGCCATTCGATTTTATTCTCGGCGAGCTGCTTTCTAGACCGTGGTCTTTGATTTCATTTTCGCCCAGCCATTCGGCCAGAATCGAAATGATTTTTTCTCAAAAACCCAGGCAAATCCGGTTATTTTGGTCGAATTTTTACTTGTTCATATTATTACATATTTGGATTCGTGCCTCCGTTGCGGACTCAATGGTATATATATTTTTTAATTTTTGACCTATTTTTAGGCCCCCTAGGCCTATTTTAAAGTTTAAAAACTCCATAGACGATATACTGTATATATAGTATATTTAATATAAATTATATATATTAATGTATATAACTGTTTTGTTAAATATAATAATAATATATATATATATAATCTAATTATGTATTTGTAACATATAGATATATATATATTATATATATATTAAATATAATATATATTTATGTATTTTGGTATATATATATATATATATATATATATATATATTTTATATATAAATACATAAATATTATAATAGATATTTAGTATTTTGTATAGCTTATATATATATATAGCATATATATATACTATTATTTTAGTATTGTATTATATCTATATATATATATATTATATCTATATATATCATATGACTATATATATTATATATAAATATTTATATATATTTTGTCGAATTTTGACTTGTCAATATTATTACCTATTTACTGGATTCGTCTCGCCGTTGCGGCTTCAACGGTATTTGTTTTTCATTTTGACCTATTTTTTAGGCCCCCTAGTCCTATTTTTTAAGTTTGAAAACTCCATAGACGAGTTATTTATAAAACGGATTTTGTTTCCTTTAGACCATAATTACAGTTTGGCAAGGCCTGAATCGAATGGCGCAAACAGAATTAAAATCGGACCCGTTAGTTTAGGATTTCGATTTTGACTGGGCCTTCCTGGATGGCCCAGGGGACCGTTTTTTGGACTTTCTATTCCTCTGTAGCCCAAACTATACGTCCTAGGGAAGTCCTACTTGGTGCCATTCGGATTTTCTCAGCGAGCTGCTGCTAGACAGGGTCTTAGATTTCATTTTCGCCCAGCCTTTCGGTCCAGAATCGAAAATATTTTTCTCAAAAACCTTGGTCCCAGGCAAATTGCCCAGGCAAATCGGTGATGTTTGGTCGAATTTTGACTTGTCAATATTATTACCTATTTTGGATTCGTCTCGCCGTTGCGGATTCAATGATATACATATTTTTTTAATTTGTCCTATTTTTTAGGCCCCCGAGGCCTAATGTAAAGTTTAAAAACTCCATAGACGAGTTATATATATATATTTATAGAATTATATAATACTTTATGATATATCTTTTTTTTAATAATTATTATATATATACATAGTATCTATATATATATTATAAATTATATATATATCTATACTCTATATAGTATATGTATATATATATATATATAACAATATATCCAAATTCCTAAATATATATAATCTATATTTATGTATTGTTGTTATATAGATATATCTATATAATTTATCATATTATATATATATATATATATATATAATAATAATATATATATTATATTTTGTATTTTTGTATAATATATAACCGTATATATCATATATACCAGTATATATATATATGTAATATATATAATATATAATATATATATTATATACCGGTAGATATTTGGTCGAATTTTGACTTGTCCTATTATTACATATTTGGATTCGTGTCGCCCGTTGCGGATTCAACGGTATATATCTTTTTTAATTTTGACCTATTTTTAGGCCCCTAGGCCTATATTAAAGTTTAAAAACTCCATAGACGAGTTATTTATGAACGTGATTTTTGTTTCAATTTATACCATAAGTACCCTTGGCAAGCTGAATCGCATGGCCCAACAGAATTAAAATCGGACCATTAGTTTAGGATTTTTTGATTTTGACTGGGCCTTCCTGGAGGGCCCCGGGTACCGTTTTTTTGGACTTTAAAAGTTCTCTGTAGCCCAAAACTATAACTCCTAGGGGATTCTACTTGGTGCCATTCGATTTTTTTCTTCGGCGATCTGCTTCTAGACGTGGTCTTTGATTTTATTTGCGCCAAGCCATTCGGCCAGGATCGAAAATATTCTTCTCAAAAACCTTGGGTTTAAGCCCAGGCAAATCGGTGCTTTTGGTCGAATTTTTACTTGTCAATATTATTACATATACTTGGATTCGTGCCGCCGTTTCGGATTCAACGGTATATATATTTTTACTTTTTGACCTATTTTTTAGGCCCCCTAGGCCTATTTTAAATTTTAAAAACTCCCTAGACGAATATATATATATTAATATTTTATATAAATTATATATATACTGTATACAATATTTTGTTTAAATCATATATATATATGGCGCATACTATATATATATATATCGGATATATATATATAATCATTTCTGTATTTTGTAACATATATATCTATTATATAGGGCCCATATCGTATTATTAACTATATATTATGTATTTTGTTATGTATATATATATATTAATATTATAAAACTACATAACTATAACTATCATAGGGATATTCTATTTATTGTTATATCTATCTATTATCGCCGATATATATATAGATAATATCTCATATATTTCATGTATTGTATAATATAGATATATATATATATTATATATATATATACATAATAACCTAGACTATATATAATTATTAATATATATTATATATATTTGGGCGACATTTTTTTTTTTGGCCTTGTCACTCTTATTACATATTTGGATTCGTCTCGCCGTTGCGGATTCAACGGGTATATAAATTTTTTACTTTTGACCTATTTTTTAGCCCCCTAGGCGCTATTTTAAAGTTTAAAAACTCCATAGACGAGTTATTTATAAAAGTTTTTTTTTTTTTTACATTTATACCATAAGTACAGTTTGGCAAGCTGAATCGAATGGCGCAAACAGAATTAAAATCGGACCATTAGTTTAGGATTTCGATTTGTGACTTGGCCTTCCTGGAGGTCCCAGGGGACCGTTTTTTTGGACTTTAAAAGTCCTCTGTATCCCAAACTGATACGTCCCCTATCGAATTCTCCTTGGTGCCCATTCGATTTTTATCGGCCTAGCTGCTTCTAGCCATGGTCTTAGATTTCATTTTCGCCCACGCCGTTCGGCCATAATCGAAAATATCTCAAAAACCTTGGGTTTAAGCCCAGGCAAATCGGTGATTTTGGTCGACATTTTGACTTTTCACTATTAGTACATATTTGGATTCGTCTCGCCGTTGCGGATTCAACGGTATAATATATTTTTAATTTTGACCTATTTTTTAGGCCCCGTAGGCCTATTTTAAAGTTTAAAAACTCCATAGGCGATATATATATATATATTTATATAAATTATATATATACTGTATATATATTTTTTTTTAAATATAATATATATATACTTATATACTGTATATATATATATACAAAATTCATAAATATATATAATATATATTTACGTATTTTGTATATACTGATATATATATATATATATATATATATATAATATATATAATAATATAATAAATATATATTTATGTCTTTTGTATATAGATAAATAGATATATATATATATATATATATATATATATTATTATACATATATCGATATAATTATATCATATCTATATATATATCATATATCTGAATATATAATTTGGTCCGAATTTTGACTTGCTCAATATTATTACATAGTTGGATTCGTGTCGCCGTTTCGGATTCAACAGTATATAGTTTTTTTTAATTATGACCTATTTTTAGGCCCCCTAGGCCGATTTTAAAGTTTACAAACTCCATAGACGATATATAATATATCTATATTTATAAAAATTATAGTATATACTGTTATATTAATAGTTTTTAAATCTACTGGCATATGATATCGATATGGCGCATACAGAATTAATATATAAATATAATATATATTTCTGAATTTGGTATATCTATAATATAGATATACTATATATTTATGTCTTTTTTATATTAATCTATATATATACTATATATATAGATATATATCTATCTAATATATGCCATAATATATATTTATGTATTTTGTATATATATATTATATATCTAATTATATTATACATATATATATTATATATATATATATATATTAATCTAGATATATATATATTATATATAATATTTGGGTCGAATTTTGACTTGTCAATATTATTCCATATTTGGAATTCGTGTCGCCGTTGCGGATTCAACGGTATAATATATTTTTAATTTTGACCTATTTTTTAGGCCCCCTAGGCCTATTTTAAAGTTTAAAAACTCCATAGACGAGATATATAAATATACAGTATATCGATATATATATATATATATATACTATGGCATATATAATAGATTGGCGCAAATTATATTTATATCGGACCATTAGTTTAGGATTTCGATATCTACTGTAATATATATTTTTTTTGGAAATATATAAATTCTATATCTAGTCTTCTATTATTATAAGTCATAAATATTTATGTGTTGGGGGTAGATATATATAGCTATATATATACGTATAATAATATATATTTATGTCGCCCATTTTCGGTATACTCTATATATATAATATCTCCCCTACCCTAACTGTATCTAATACGGCTAATCGGTATTTAGGTCTTTTGATACATATATATCAATATTAATATAGATAGTATATCGTCTCTACCGTATATATCATTATATTTCTTTATTTTGTATATGTTGACATATAGATATATACGCTATCCTATAATACAGTATCCTATTAGATGTCGTACTTTGTATATATATATATATATGTTACGAGTATCTTGATCCTCAAGTGGTTAACTTGATGAATCTAGATAGCACAGAGATATATATTAAGCTGTATCGAATGTCAGCTGAAGGCAAAACAAAAGTAAAATCTAATAAAAATTTAGGATTTCCTGTTGTTGCGTTCCTTCCTTTCCTGGATCTTAGGACTTTGTATCCTTTTATTGGACTTATTACTCTTTCTTATGAAAAATCCTGAAAACTACTTAAAGTCATGTATTATTTATAACGCTTATTATTTAACCGAAGCTTAGTAGTCTATGGTTATGAACCGCAGAGTTATAGCTAAAGAAGGAACTATTAATGTTTATAAAAAGTCTTGAAAGATAAATATTAAAGTAAGAATATTTCTGTCTCTTACCCTCTTTGAAATGAATAGATAGTTTTTCTTCCTATGTCCTTTTATTTTATATTTAATTTAATTATTCTTGGTCCTTGTCTTACGTTAATAGTATTATATTATTAATGATCATCAGGAGTAATCTCCAAGTCACATAAAAACTTAGATATATCTTTAATAATTAGTTAATTTATTTCTTAACCACGTAACATTGAGGTTTTGATTAGGAGTACATACAGTTACAGGACCGTTTCCTAGATTCGATTACAGGTCCTCACTCAAATACTATGAAAAGCAAAATATAATAATTTTGAAGCAAAAGAATTTTCTTCAGCTTTAGGAAATCCACTAGAAGTAATATTAACACAGCCATGTTAGTCGAAGGGCGATATTACTAATACGAGACAATAGCATCACCGTACTAAGCACCATAAGGCAATGTAAGCTTTATTCAAAGAAAATGAAAGAACTCGTAAGTATTAATATAAAACAATAGTATTACTTTCATCATAACCCGAATTACTTAACGAGTTGCTTTAGTCCACAAGTTAGTCAACTAAAATAGTTAATGTACATAATAATAATCGTGAACGTTCATTCGCAATCAAATAGTTAAACACATAAATAGTAAGCGTGTTCACGTTAATTCCCAATTAAATAGTTAAACACATAATAGTCGTGTTCACGTTAATTCCCAATTAACTAGTTAAACACATAATAGTAGTGTTCACGTGTGAATCCCAATTAAATAGCTAAACACATATTCGTAGTGTTCACGTTAGTTTCCAATCAACTAGTTAAACACATACTAGTAGCATTCACCTTAATTCGCAATTCATAGTTAAACGCATTACACACATTAACACATCACGTTAATTCCCAATCACATATCTCACTACCCAACATAACATAAGTGTTTTACACCGAACACACTTAATCACACATTTCTATAATCCTGACTGACCGTCACAATCCCATTATAATACTTCACCCCGTCTTCCTACCAGCTGCAAGTTCACCTTTGCCCCAACTCCAAATGATACTCATGTCAATGCCCACAACTCGGGTCTTATATACCAACAATGGTGGTGTAGGAACGAATCAGGAGGCGAGTGAATGGTGCCGCTCTCCAATCATAGCTCCTCGAATCACATAACATTGTGTCGTCCACTCACAAGCTCCTGGCGTCGATCATACGTAAAGGTCTCGCCGAGCTGCTTCTAGACATGGTCTTAGATTTCATTTTCGCCCAGCCATTCGGCCAGAATCGAAACAAAAATTTTTCTCAAAAAAACCTTGGGTTTAAAAAAAAAAGCCCCGGCAAATCGGTGATTTTGGTCGAATTTTGACTTGTCAATATTATTACATATTTGGATTCGTCTCGCCGTTGCGGAT
>CM064486.1:67986832-68029332 GCA_032716605.1 Paralithodes platypus
CCAGGGAAATAAGTCAAAGAAATTAAGGGCAGTGGATTGCCTTGGGTAATGTTTTGGACGTAAAGATCAAGGCTATACCTCAGTTATTATCATCAGGATTATTTGTTTAATGGCTCGAATCCTGCTTTAAACCCCCTGCCTCAGCTTCACAAACTTTTTTCAGACTTTCTAAGCGTGGATGGTTTAATGATATTAAGGCTCTGTCGGCTCTTAACCCTCCTGAACTAGATTTACGGACCGTCACAGACGAGACAGCTAATCCCGTGTTGAAGGTGGGACAGTTGGGACCCAGGACCTTGGGTGGATTGGGGGAGGTAAGATGCTCAAAACTTTGCAACCACTTTCACTCTAAAATCTCCCACCAAGATCACTCAGGATACACATTCATGGTTCTCCATGCCGGTAGGTTCTGCCGGCGGAGTTCCCGGAGCTTTATTTTCTTTTCTAGCTGCCCCTAAGGATGAAGTCTTTGTGAACTAAAGGACCCAATTCACCCTACCCCTACCCCTACTCACCTAGGACAAGAAGAATTTTATGCTAAGGGGAAAAGCTTTTCCGCCTGTTTTCACAGTACATAAGTTCTCAAGCAGGTGGCTAAGTCGGACTCAGGTCTACTCAGGCAATCGCAGACGCGGATTCTCGAAGATCAGTTTGAGTTTATCCCGGCGGTCTGATTCTTCAGTCGTTCGATTCAATCCTGTAGGTGACATCCGCACAGCCTTACTTGAAGGCGGTGGCGAGCACGACAGGATCTTAGGATGTCCCATTAGTTCGCAAGCTGCCTGATCGCCATTGCTAACCAGGTGGTAATGTCCCCAGTACTTACTCCTTCTTTAATGTCCCCTGATTTGTATGGCTGAACATGTTTTACCTGGCACAGGCCCGTGAAGACCAACAGTCCCGCACAGGCTAAGAAACCTGCATTTACACTTTCCCCAAAACCTAAGCCTCCTACTAAACGCTCAGCCAGGGGGTTCTAAAGCCGGTTTCGCTTTTTTCCTTCCGCCCTAAGTCCTCCCAATCCCCCCTGGTCAGTTACAGGCATAGACAGAGAGGGTTTTCAGGACAGAGGGACGCGGCCAATATAAGCCGGGGCAGGGCCAGTCTTCGGCCCACACCAGCCAGTCGGCGAAGCGTCCAACATCACCAAACCCACCATCAAAAAACTAAAGTCTCTCTCACTCCCAGTGCCTATCTTAAAGCCGGAGGAACCGAGGGAAGTACAGCCGGCGAACCCTTGTCTGCTAACTGGGTCGTTCCGAACGTGTCACCAAGCATGGCCGTTAAAAACCTGGGCCCGGATGGTGGCACGCAAAGGCATCACTTGGCAGTGGCTCCGGCGACCTCGCTTACGTCAGCCGACAACGGCAAATTGTGTTTCATTAGAGGTGGAGTCGCTGGTCCAGGAGATGATTGCCAAGGAAGTCATCATCCCGGTCCCTCCAGATTACCCTGTATTCACGTCAAAACTGTTTTTGGTTCCCAAACGGGACAGTGTTCAGATGAGGCCGGTCGTAGACCTGTCTTATCTGAATCTTCACATTTACAACGAGTCTTTCAGAATGTTAACAGTTTCATCAAATCAGGCTAACACTTCCGCCGGGAGGCTGGATGTGTTCCCTAGACCTGACAGACCCTATTGGCATGTGTCGGTCAACAAAAGATTTCAAAGGTTTCTGGCCTTGAGGATCAGGCACCAAAATTTTGTTTTTCAGAGGATGCCCTTCGGTTTGAACCTAGCACCTCGATTATTCACGAAACTAGTCCGGCAAGCCCTGATGCCGTTGTTAAAACAGGGAATCAGAGTGTTGTGGTATCTAGACGACTGGCTGGTGGTGGCAGAGACACAACAATTATGCATAAAACATGTCAATATCATTTTAAATCATGTCAAAACTCTAGGCTTCAAGGTAAATCTGGTAAAGTCAAACCTTGTTCCCTCAAGAGTTATTCAGTGGATAGGGCTGGTCTGGGACACCGCCGCTCTCACTCTGAGTCAGAGTGTGGACAATCGCAACAGGTTTCGCAGGAAACTGTTCATGTTTCTTCACAGTCTGACTACGACACGAAGAGTCTGGGAGTCTCTGGTCGGCTCTCTCAACTGGATTCAGCTAACTGTCAAGTTGGGCCTGTTTGAAAGTAAAACGATTAATATTGGAAGTCACAAATATTTCCCACTCTTACCGGCGGGAAAATTATGGCCCATACCAAAATTAATCCCCACCTTACGATCGGTCTGGGCGAAGAGGAAACATTGCACTCAATCATGTCATGGACCTCTCCTCCTCCAACGGTATGGGTAGTTTCACGGATAATGTAAAGTACTACATGTCGGATCAGTCAATTTATTCTCAGCTTAAGAATCGTAAACGGGGAAACTGATGGATAAACAATATAACCTAAAACCGGTCACAATGGTCAAATAAGAATGCAAACAAAATAATTTGGGTTATAGGCAGGTCATTTGACAAAATCCAAAGTTATCCTAACCCTTTACAATTCCTTAGTCCGCCTTCTTCTGGAACTGCTTTCAGAATCCTGGGCCCTTATTACCAAAAAGATATAACCAGCTAGAACGAGTTCAACGAGAGTTAATGATACCTACCTAAAGAACAAACCATACGAGCGTCTTAGAGAATTTTTCCTTTAACCCGCGCAGATGAGCGATTCAGTGTTCAAAATCCTCAAAGGATCGACATGACTGTAGTACTTCACTATCGACCAATCTAATTACACGCGGGAAACGGTTGCAAAATTATTGGACTCTTTTTCTCACGAACTAAGATTTCTTCTCAATCGCGTTGTCACCTTCGGAATGGCCTTCCCCGAGACTTAGACTGCAGCGACCGTTGATCATTTTTTCCCGCCTAGACAATTCTCGCATCAACCCCGCGACTGACTGCGTGTAACTGAATAACTTATCCTCCCCTCTTTATGTCCCTACTAACTTCCTAGTCCTGCCACGTTAGTGGCAGGGCAGTATTCCCTTTGTTCCCTTACCCACTCTAAACCACTGTTTGGACCTTGATCCTCATGTTTTGAGGACAGCAACCTAGGTCACTAGAACGTGTTTGCTTGATTTCCTTTGTAGACCGATGCGTCAGGCACCATAGGGTGGGGATTTCAGTCAAATCAGGGGCACCAGGGTCAGGGACTTTGGTCCCACTTAGAAATCTCTCACATAAATGTCAAAGAGTTACTAGTCCCCTTGTATTTCCTTCAGGCTCACGCCCCGGCGTTACGCGGCTAGTCGTTGGTCTTCAGAATGGACAATCTGAATGCAGTTCACTGTATTCAGAAACAAGGTCAACGAGGTCAAGGAAGTTGCTACTCGTGTCGGAAGAGATTTTTGTTCTAGCCAGCAGTCTAGATATTTATCTTCACGCATCTTATCTCCCAGGCGTAGCGAACGTCTGGGCAGACGCTCTGTCCCGGAGACAGAGCACGACAGTAGAATGGGAGCTCAAGCAACCCATTTTCGACCTAATGATTGCGGAGCTCTCCCATCCACAAGTGGATCTTTTTGCGTCCGACGAGACTCACAAGCTCCCTCTATACCTCACCCGCCGGCAGGGGGGCCAGACGCCCTAGTGACAGACTGGAACAGATGGAGCTCCATCTATCTGTTTCCGCCGCCAGATGCGTCACTAATGTGCCACGTAGTGAACAACCTACGAGTTTATCGAGGCTTAGTCTCGCTAATCGCGCCCCTGTGGCCGGCGCAGGTGTGGTACCAGCAATTAATAATGTGGTGCCCGGACCCCGTATCGCTCCCGGTCGGGTACTTCCACTTAGACACGATTGGCTACCTTGCGGCCTCGCTGACTTTTGCATTATGGACATTCAGGAGGCCAAGTGGCTAGCACCATACGGTAGGGATGTGACCAATAAATTGCTCAATCAATATACTCAGTCTACTAAGCGACAATATCAATCTCATTGGAAAGCTTTTACTTCTTGGATTGTTAGAACGGAACAAACTGTACCCTCAGTGGCATTGGTTTTTAATTACTTGAACTATCTGTTTTGAGCAGAAACTTTTATATGTGGTAACTTTGAAGAATCACTTAACTGCGATTAGAGTGCCCTTTTTCGACCTTACAGGTCTATCCATAACCGGTGGCGGAGGAAACAGGATTTATGAGAGCGTGTTTTTAAACTCCGCCCACCTCCCCGTCAGCTCATGCCTACTTGGTCTCTGGACAAAGCTTTGTCTTTACTTCATTCTCGTCTGTATCAAAATACTGCAGACTTTGCTTTAATCTTAAAGAAGGCCGTTTTCCTTTTGGCTTTGGCCACCGGAAACAGAGTGTCTGAGCTGGCGGCGATGAGCAAACCACCTAATTGTCTTAGGTTTGGTAGACTTAATGATTCAATTTCCATTGCACCCTCCCCGGCGTTTGTAGCCAAGAATGAGCATAGTGCACACGTGTTTTCTGAGTTCACGGTGCCGGCGTTAAAAAGGGGAAAGGTGCATCATAATTTATGTCCAGTGCAAGCTCTAACCAAATATTTGAGAATAGCTCCTCAAAACCCCCAAGTTGCTTTATGCTAGCGAGTACGGGTAAACGCTTACTTAAACGGCGATTAGCCCTCTCTTCTGGTAGAAGTCTTAAAGAGAGTACTCCCGGCGTTGTGGGTATGGCCCACGATTTACGCAAGTGGGCGGCCTCTTTACGTTTCCTGAAAAACTTTTCAGTTGAAGATATTGCGTCCACACAATTGTGGGCGTCTAATCATACGTTTCTCTCTAGATACTTGTCAGTTGCTCTAGACAAACCTTCCTTACCATGTATAGCTTTAAGGCAGAGGGTCTAGGTGGCCCTGCAGTCACTTATGTTTACTCGCACGGAAGGGGGGGGGGGGGGTGGCGTCAGTTGACATAGGACACCCTAGGCCCCGCCGGGGTATGAAACTGTGATACAATTTAAGGTTAAATGTGATATGAAAATTTCTCTGCGAGAAATGGTGCTAGTACAAGGTTTAGTACAAAACAACGGTGTTGTTATAGTAGTTGTAGCTGCGAAAGCAATGTAATATTAGTTCAATGGAGTTCATTGGCAATTGATCTCCACATGTATTTTGGGGTTTATGATGTGCACATATAAACTTATAACTTATTATTTTTGTCACCACTCGTTGAGTGGGGTGCCTTTTGGTACTACAGATCTGTGTTCAGAATCGTCAGGGTTACCCATTTTTGTCGGGGAGGCTTCTTTGGAGCACGCACCTGCCTGAGCCCCCTTCTATCTTGTATATTTCCGGCCTACGCCGTATTAAATACATTTTTCAAAAGTAAGAATACTATGTGGTTGTTTTTATTATCTGCTTTTCTAGAGTTATGATATGATTACGAATGTCCCCCTCCAGTCTTAGATATCAGGCATGTTCGTCAATGATGGAGGGGCCACTAATAAATTATAGGTTTGACTCCTGTAAGGAGATAAAGAAAACCTAATATTTAGTAGTGGCCCCGTAATCATTGACGACTGGGACCCTCCCGACTGTCCCCCTTCCCATTCGTTGATGTATTAAGGATTTTGGTTTACTTGATATGTCATGAAAGGAGGAATGACGCCTGAATCAGCGTCTGGTCAGAAATCCACACAAGTACATCCACGATATGATGGAAAGCTTATTGGATAGTTATTCTTATTTTCTTTTTGTTTTTATTTTTTACGAGTTATTTCGTAGTGAGAACCCAATTCATAATGACTGAAGCCATGAGTGAGGTCGCGTGCGCTCATGATGAAGGCTCCTCAGTTTTTAAATGCTCTGCGCGGTAGATTCAAACTACGGCGGATTAGTGTTTGAAGAGGATGCCTTATGTACTAGGCATGTTCGTTAATGATTGCGGGGCCACTACTAAATATTAGGTTTTCTTTATCTCCTTACAGGAGTCAAACCTATAATATGGTGTGGGAGGAAAGTTGCTAATGGCAGTAAAAAAAAATTATAGGAATGCAACGGCAAATGTGAAGTAGGGGATAAGTTAAGTGAAAGTTTTGAGGTCAATGTAGGAGTAAGACAGGGATGTGTCATGTCAGCTTGGTTGTTTCAATATATACATGGATGGAGTGATTAGAAAATTTAGGGCGGGATCAATGGGAGTTTGAGCTAGACTGGAATCAGAGGGAAGAGCATGGAAGATTTTAACATACCTATATGCGGATGATGCAGTCCTGTTGGCGGAAAATGTAGAAGAACTTCAGAAAGTGGTCACAGATTTTGACAGGGTATGCGAAAAGAGAAAGTTAAAGGTCAATGTACGGTAGGTGTTTGAGAGAAGAATGCATGAAACCATAGATTTTAAGGCAAAATATAGAATTAAGAAGGAACATGAGAAAAGTTGTAAAATTAAAAATTAAGTACTGGAAGAAGTTGAAAGCTTCAAGTATTTGGGAGCTGTACTATGCAAATATGGTAAAATGGAGAGTGAGATAAAAGAGAGAAAAATGCAAGGGAGAAAGGTGATTGGAGAACTTGATAGTATTCTCAAAGGAAGAATGGTTGGTTAGTCAGGAAGTTAAAAAGTCACTGAGAAACAGTGTGCTGCTCCCAACACTTGTATGGAAGTGAAACATGGACAGCAAGTGACGAGGACCTCTCCAAACTGAGAGCGGTGGAGATGAGCTTTTTCAGAATGGCAGCTGGTGTGAATAGGCTAGATGGGCCAAGTAATAGGGAAGTGTACGAGTCCTTTGGAATGGAAGAGCAAGCTTTAGGCATTGATTGTGGAGTGGTTGAGTGGATAAAGAGAAGTACTTTGAGGTGGTATGGTCATGTTCAGAGAATGGATGAAGACAGAATGCCAAGAAAGATATATGGGAGTCAGGTGAGTGGAACAGCTAGTTGTGGAAGACCACCTATGGTATTGGAAAAGAAAGTGGAAAAATATCTTGAAGAAAACCTTCTGCTACGGCATTGTGGGCACGGGCAAAGGAGGCTGTCTTGACAAAGTAGCCTTAGACGTTTCTGTCATGGCCATCCTTTAGCGGGGGTTTGTCCCAGGGGGAAACAAGGCGTCTGAGAATGATGATGATGAATGCTAAATTGTACATGTTACCCAAATTTCATAAAAGACCTTATAAATATCGCTTTATTACCGGAGCAAAATTTGATACCACTAAAACTTTGTCAAAACAAGTCGTACATTGCTTAAAATACATTAAAAGTACAGTACAGTCAGGACCCCCAATACACGATTCCACAATGCGCGAAAACCCTAATACACGAGTTACCTCTCAAAATAACATTATTACGCGCGGTGATACCAACCAATACACGAATCGAGAGCTAAGAGGGGCCAAATCTGCTATTCCCGCTTGCTACGCGAGCACGTCTAATTTTCGCAAGGCCCAGGTGTAGCTCCGAAAAGAGAAATACGGGCATACGCCTGCCTTCCCTCCCGCTTACCCTCCCTCCCACAGTCCCGCTCAAGCGCTCATAGCCGTGCGGAGTGACCAAACGTTTGTAGTGCCTGCCACTTTTTCCGCCATGCCACGCCAATATAGAAGATAACACACAAAATGAAGGTGGAAGTGTTGGATCGCAAGAAAAAGGAGAAGGAAACTGTGCAATAGGCTTGTCAGAGTAAACTGTTCGTACGATTTGGTCAGGGAGAAGTTGGATAAAATCGTGAAGTCCTACGGTCCTAGTCCTAGCCTATCTACTACTAATTTTAAGGTAAGGTTTCATATTTTTATTCATTGTTGTTCTTATATAATAATATAGACTGTACTGTAGAGCCAAAAATGTCGACAATAAGGCCAAAAATGTCGAAAATATGCCATAATTGAGAGATGTCACCCAATCTAATTATTCCCATTTAAAGTTAGTTCCACAATACGCGAATTCGCAATACGCGATGCCTCCTGTCACCCCTATTCTCGCGAATTGGGGGTCCTGACTGTACTCATAAACGATATTGTGATACCATCAAGAATAGAACTGGCATTAACTATTATTTGAGTGTTGACAATTTCAGTAGAAGTTATGATAAACTCAATACCATGCGGAAAGTTACCTCGGTACATAGCTTCAACTTTTCAACTTTGTATACCAATTTGCCTTTAGATTTAGTATTTTCAGAACTTTGCTTTATTATAGATTTGAAAGTAGTCGTAATCGTTACATAAATGTTAATTCATATTTTAATAATGCGTCACTTGGCTTTGATCCCACTAGTTCAGTATATTTTGATAGAACTAAACTTAAAGATGCCCTTAAATTCCTCCTTTTCAATACTTCTTTAGATTTCGGGCCCTACATTTTCAAACAAATATTAGGAATTCCTATGGGTGGAAATGCTAGCCCTTTAATTGCAGACTTATTCTTGCTTGCTTTAGAATTCAAATTTATGAAAAACTTAGTTGACAGTAGCAAGAAAAATAACATCCCAGAAAAATTTGCACTCGCTAAATTGTTAAATAATAATAGTAGACATATTGATGATATAATCTTGTTTGTCTATCTATCTATCTATTGCTGGACGCCTTACATGCACACTACGAACTCAAATTTCTCGATATCTGACTTATCCTTTGGCAGGGGTCCTTTTATTCTACTACAGCGCTTACTCCCATGGTGCACCCAACATCGACAGATTCTACATCGAATCGAGTTAGCGCCCTCACCTTTCCACACACTGCACAAGGGTATGCACCGCTCTTTTCCACATTGCCTAGTCTCAATCTACAATGCTTAACCTTGGTTTTGTCAATATTGATTCTTAAACCCTTGCTCGCCATGCCCTCTCTCCATCTTCTGAATTTGGCCTCGGCATCTTGCACATTGGTTAGCTATTAGGACTAAATCGTCTGCATAAAACAGTTCCCACGGAAGTCCGGATCTAAAATCTCTGGACAGTGTCTCCAGGACCATAATAAAGAGGAGGGGGCTTAACACTGACCCCTGATGAACTCCAACACGAACTGTGAACTCATCACTCAGTACACCTTCACCCTCACCGCAGTTTGCGAATCCTCATACATCTTCATTATCACAACGCACCACCACTCTTCCACACAAAGTTTCCTCATAGCCCACTGCACTACATCTCTAGGCACCCTGTCAAAGGCCTTCTCCAGGTCCACAAACACAAAGTAAAGATCCCTGCCTTTTAGTAAGTATCTTTCCTGTTATCTGCCTTACTATGAAGATGGCATCGGTTGTTGTTGTTGTTCCCCATGCTGCCTGGCCGAACAGCCCCAAGGCCCCGAGCAAGGCCAAGGCCATAACCGAGCACCCCCACAGAACCCTACCCGCCGACCACAATAAAGCCTGGGTGACCGAAGCCACTCCATGGCGGGGCACTGAGGAGGGTGCGGAAACGCCCGGGAAACAAACGCCCCACCCAGGGCCCTGTGCCCCTCAGCAATTATGAAGAGAAAGTTGAGGGGCAAGGGAAAAATGTGACGCTTTGGCTTCCAATCTTAGTAGATTGGGATTAGATCCACGGAAGAGACGCCGTCACTTGAGATCTAGAAAATATATAAGTAAAAGGAACAGTCAGAGTAAGCTATGGGTATGGCAGAGATTGCCCAGTTCTCACTCTGATAGACCAGCCCATCACCACATGACTAGAACCCAATCCTCTCAGCATCAGCTAGGAAAGGCCCTAGAAAGCCGCCTTTGGCGGGGGGATACTCCCCTATTTCAACCCTTTTCGGGGTTGGGCACCCGCCGGTTGTACCACATCCTGGCATAAAACCAAACTGCATATCATCAATGGAGAAGCTTAGCTCTGTCAAACACAAGGTTAACCACTTCAGCACCATGATGCCTTTTTACCTTAGAGTCTGGCTATAATTATATCATTGTATGCAGTTTAAGAAGTACCTATGTTACTTGAAGGGTTTATTGATATCGTATTTACCCATTTGAGTTGTACAGTAAAGGTAGATTATAAACAAAACAAAATTGTCTGATGGTGACCAGAATATGATGGAAATTACGTAATGGTGGTGACGGGGTTAAGGATGAAAAAATTATATGTAAGAAAGTTTTGTGTTCTTGCGGAAATTACGTAATGGTGGTGACGGGATTAAGGATGAAAAAAATATATGTAAGAAAGTTTTGTGTTCTTGCCTGTACGGAGATATCAAAATGTCGTTCTCAGCTGATCTGTGGCCTTGAGAGCGAGGAGAGGAAGTAAAGGCAGTTTTGCGAGTCCAGGATTGAGCCATTAACCCTTTGAAACCCAGGACGTATTTCCTTTATACTCTGGGTACCGTTAGACGATTTCCTTTATTGTTTAACCCCTTCCGTACCGGCAACGTCTTTGTAATTATATTCTAGCTATATTTAGAGGATTTGATGTAGCTTAGGAAGGATATATTGTAGCTAAAAGGATTAATTGAGATAGTCTTTAGCCTTTTAATGGGTAGACGTCCTTCCTAAGCTAAACAAAATCGTCTAATCGTTGCCAGAAAATAATGGAAAGTACATCACTGGTACAGAAGGGGTTAATGCAACTCTTTGTCTCACAGGTGTAAATATGATCTCAACATGCCCTCTGAATTAAGTAGGTCCTTCTTCAACTGCATAACACCATCTAACTTCAGCAATAATGAAAGGTAAACAGACGTCCTGGTAGTGAGAGGGTTAATGCTTACTCACACATTCTCTTACTCCCATGGTTCATGTGGTACTGAGTTCAGGTGGCTCAGGCAGCATGATGGCCACTATAGTCTATTCGCTGTAAGTAGGCGAAAAATCATGACCTCTAACCTATGTAACTCAAAAACGACTCGAGTAATTGAGCCATTATTTCTACCATTTGGGAAGAGTCAGTCAAGTAATAGATGTGTAAATTTACATCCAACTTGCTCTAGCCCTTTTTGAGTTACAGAGGATAGAGGTGATGATTTCTCGCCTACTTACAGCGAATAGATTATAGTAACCCTGGCCACCACATAGTTTCACCCCGGAGCATTTTTTTTTACCTCAGAAAATACAGGTCTCCCTCGATTTATGATTGGGTTACGTTCCTGAAAACCCGATCTTAAATAGAAAATCTTATAACTAACCGTAAAATTAATGGGGTAAATGGGGATGCCGTTCTGGGACCAGCCAAAATCCAAACACAAACGCCTATCTATTTATTGCCTGCCGCGGTGACCCCCGAGGGGGTGGCCACGAATGAACCGCCCCCATGCACCTCTGTCCCCAGTCAGTCGACGCCCCTCCCCCCAACCAGCACCGCCTTCGTTCATGTACTTCCTCACTCCATCCTTCCACCTCTCATTTCTGCTATAAACATATATTAATATCGTAAATTGGGGCATCGGATGTGTGTGAATTTGTATTTTGTTTTTGCGTGTTCATTTTTTTCTGTTGTGTTGTCCCTATTCTGGCTCTGCCTTGAGTCGGCCCCCCCCCCCCAAAAAAAGGAAAAGAGGGAAAAACATAAAACAAAAATAGGAAAAGTGGGGATTGGGCCTGAGTACTGTATATAGAATAGGGGCATCGAATAATAAGGGAGACCTGTACAGAACGGATGGAGACGGTATCCGAGGCGTACCACAGGAACGTCTCGAGACCCTACCCGACCTTCAGGGGTTAAGCATAGGAAGGATCGGTAGGAATCA
The DNA here is from genome assembly GCA_032716605.1 of Paralithodes platypus. Lineage (NCBI taxonomy): Eukaryota > Metazoa > Arthropoda > Malacostraca > Decapoda > Lithodidae > Paralithodes > Paralithodes platypus. The sequence goes on from CM064486.1 coordinate 67,998,424, forward strand.
AAGGGGTAAAAGCTATCTTAACTAACCTCTTTTCTCCCACATGTTTCTCTTCAGCTGAATAAATCTGTCCAGTGATAGCCAGAATCATGGCAAAAATGCATCATCGTACTGGTCCTCATCATCATCTTGGCCGCTTTGCTTCCTTTTTTACTATCCCCAATAAAGAATGGTCCATGGCAGAGACTCTTCCAGAATACATTTTCCAGGCATGCTCCATTTGCTTGTGTCACAGTGCTTTTCCACTATGTACTGTATAAGCTCTTCCACTTTCCCCAAACCATTGGTGTCCTGGGCAGTTCCGCACCCTCCTCAGCTCCTCGCCTGGAAGCGGCTTCGGTCACCTGGTCATTCTTAGTGGTAAAGTAGGGAGGGTTCTGTGGGGGCGCTCTGTTATGGCGTTGGCCTTGCTTGGGACCTTGGGGCTGTTCGGTCAGACAGCCTGGGGAACAACAACAACCATTGATGGTCTTCCACTACCAGCTGGTCCTCTCAATTGAATTCCATGCATCTTTCTTGGCATTCTGTCCTCATCCATCCTTTGGCTATGGCTGTACCACCATGAAGTACTTCTCTTTATCCATAGAACCAATCCATTGTTAATGCCCAGAGCTTGCTCTTCCATTCCTAAAGACTATATACACCTATTTATTATGTAATTCATCAAGCTTGTTCACCCCAGATGCCATTATGAAGTCATTTAACTCTACAGTTCTCTGTTTGGAGAGGTCCTTACACTTCCTGTCCATGTCTGTGTTGGGACCACTGCTGTTCGTTATATTTATCAACGACTTGCCTGAAGTTATAACTAATGGAAGTGAGGTATACCTGTATGCGGATGACACTAAACTGTATAGAAGAGTGAGGAGTAAGGAAGATATGGGTTTGCTTCAAGGAGATGTGGAGGGCATGAAGGGATGGTCTGAGCATTGGTTAATTCCTTTTCATCCAAAAAAATGCAAGTACATGCGGATTGGGACCAGCAAGATAGACAAGGTAGGATACAGTATGTATGAAGCGATGGAGGAAGTGAGTGCAGAAAAGGATATAGGAGTAGTGATAGACAATAAGTTAAATTTCTCAGAACATTTAGCGGAAAAGATAAACAAAGCCAATAGAATTGTAGGGCTGATAAGGAGGACATTTGTGTCACTTGACGAAGAAATCTTCAGGAATCTATATACAGCGCTGGTTAGGCCGCACCTGGAATATGCAAACCAGGTGTGGGCTCCATATATGGTAAAGGATATAGAAGCAGTGGAGAAAGTGCAGAGGAGAGCTAGCAAGCTGGTACCAACGTTGAAGAACGCGGGCTATGAGCAGAGGTTGAGGACACTGGGGCTTCCGACACTGGCATATAGGAGAAAGAGAGGGGATATGATAGAGACTTTTAAGATAGTGTCAGGAGAGTACGATGAGGATGTGTGTGAAGGTATCTTCTTGATGCGGGAGGGAACAAGAACGAGAGGAACACTAAGAAAATTTAACAAAGAAAGAAATAGGATTGAGAAGGCAAGAACTCATTTTGTGATAGTGGTAAATGAGTGGAACGCACTGCCCCAGTATGTAGTCGATTCCGAATCAATAAGGGAGTTTGAAAGTAATCTTGATAAAGCATGGGGAAGACAAGATTTGAAGTTTGATTATAAAACAAAAATACAGAATAGTAAAAATGTTGCGTCTGCTACCGCCGCCGCCAACACCGTGAACGACCGCAAGCAGTGCAAGTACTGGTACTGAGCTGGATACACAGGCATAGTTTGCCTTTTTCCAGAGGATCTACTGAAGAAACTGTAAGAAACTGTAAGAAAGCAATACATGTCTCCCTCACTATCCGATAACCCAATTTATGATATTTTTACAGGTTTTTAAGTGTTTAGGTTTGGGTTTTGGATGGTCCCAGAAAGCAATCCCCATTTATTCCATTAATTTTAAGATTTGCTATATGATTTTTCCATTTAAGATCGGTGTTTTCAGATACATAACCCAATCGCATATCGAGGGAGACCTGTACAGTACTTTATTCCTCAGTGACACTTTCTCTTGTTGACTGATCACTGATTTTGGGTACAGGTGACGGCAGCTATGGGGGGAACCTCTAGTGTGTAATGGCCTGAGAGGCAGCAACACCGCTGCCCTGGGACTGTCTTGGGCCAACCTCATCACTACGCGACTTATGCTCTTCCGCACCCACCACTATGTACGTCAGGAGGAAGCCTATGTACGCCAGGAGGATGTCGCAGACAATCTGGGTCGCGTACACATTCACCTATCCAGAATGCCAGTTGTAGTGTTGATAATTCCTGGGAGTGGAGCAGCCAATAAGAAGAGTCAATTAGGCTCTGCAGAAAGCAACGTTAGGGCTGTTGGAGGTGGTGTTTTGTCCGTGGCCTGGAGAGAAAGGTCTTGTGCCTATACTGTGACGGAGGAAGGCATCAGGGGGGTGGACATGAAGGGGATTTACATGTTCTCATCAGTCTTTTGAATATCTAAATTTTTGTGATATGCCTCCTGTGTTTAGAAGTGCAATGACGTATGCCTCAGAAACATGGGCCGTTAAAGTAGAGGATGTCAACAGAATGGAACGTATTGAGATGAAATGGTGAGATGGATGTGTGGGGCCAAACTGCAGGATAGAATAACTAATGATGAGCTTAGGAGACGCTTAGGTATAAATATTATTAGCGAGGAGATGTGGTACAAGTTATTGTTGTTGTTCCCCAAGCTGCCTGGCCGAACAGCCCCAAGGCCCCGAGCAATGTCAAGGCCATAACCGAGCGCCCCCACAGAACCCTCCCTGCCGACCACAATAAAGCCTGGGTGACCGAAGCCACTCCATGGCGGAAGCTGAGGAGGGTGCGGAAATGCCCGGGAAACCAAAGCCCCACCCCAGGGCCCTGTGCCCCCTCAGCAATTATGAAGAGAAAGCTCAGGGGCAAAGGCAAAATGTGACACTTTTGGCTTCCAATCTTGGTGGATTGGGAGGTCAATCCACAGAAGAGACGCCGTCACTTTGAGATCTAGAAAATATATAAGTAACAGGAACAGTCAAAGTAAGCTATGGGTATGGCAGAAATCGCTCCAGATTCTCACTCTGATAGACCAGCCCATCACCACATGACTAGAGCCCATTCCTCTCAGCATCAGCTAGGAAAGGCCCTAGAAAGCCGCCTTTGGCGGGGGGATAGCTCCCCTATTTCAACCCCTTTCGGGGTTGGGCACCCGCCAAGTAGACTGGGATGGTATGGGCATGTGGAGAGAATGGATGAACAAAAGTTGAGTGAAAAGAATGCAGGTCTGCGATTGTGGAGGGAGCTGCACCAAGGGGTGGACCGAGGAATACCTGGGATCGGACTATACGTGCCGATCTTGAATTTAAAAAATTGACAAGTGAAGCAGCCCTTAACAGGGTTGCCTGCAACGTCGCCATTAGGACAAGAGACTGAAACTGCACGTATGTGTGGAGCACTCAGACTTAGAATTTTATGTATGTACAGTACAGTACCGTACAGCGAGGACCGAGGACAGCCATGAACATAAATGTAGATCCGACAAGAACCAAAAATATTATTAAAGAGCGTTCCGTGAGTTCTAAAATAACAAATTTAAAGGTTTTCTATGCAAACGCTCGTAGCATACGCAATAAATTTTCAGATTTAGAGGAGCTAGTGTTTACAGAAAATTATGATGTGATTGGCATAACAGAATCTTGGCTCAATACAGAAGATAGAGACTTTTTAGCAGAGTATTCACTTCCCGGTTATGTAATGATTGAGAAAAGCCGAATAAATCGAAATGGAGGTGGCGTTTTACTTTATATCAAAGAAAGTCTTAACCCTACCCTCTTGTCAAAACCTCAAATTGTGAAACGTCGACGCATCTTTTGTGCTAATAAAGAATAATAAAGGTACAAAAATAATACTTGCATTAATATACAGACCTCCAGCTCAATCAGTGCAAACTGACGAGAAATTTATGAACAAATTGCAGATGTAAGTAACTCACAAGATACCGTAATTTTTGGCGACTTTAATTTACCTGTGACCAAGTAGGGCGATACTCTTACTTCACACTCCGGACATGACTTGTATACGAACTTGCAAGAGAGTTCGCTTTAATCAATTTGTTCGAACGCCGACCCCTGCTAATAACGTTCTTGACATTGTTCTTGCAACAAAAGTAGATTAATAGAGAATTTGAATGTTGGTGATGAATTCAGTAACAGCGACCATCGTACGATAACTTTCACTTTAAAGTTTACTAGTAACGAACCAAATAGTAGCATCGAAAAAGTCCCTAATTTCAAGAAAGCAAACTTCCATAAACTTAGAGCTATGTTTAAAGAAACTGACTGGAGCTTTTTAATTAACAATAATGACATAAATACATCTTGGAAGTTATTCGAAACCACTTACCTAAAAGCAGTGCAAGACTGCATACCATCGAAAATACGGCGTCCAGGCCATAATAATAAGCCCAAATGGTGGAATAAAGATATTTCAAACTGCCTGCTTGCTAAAAAATGTGCTAATGATAGATTAAAATCCTCACAAAATGACGAAGAAACGGGTGAAATTTGTAGAGCTACGACGCAAAGCCAAAAAGTTAATTAAGCAAAGTAAAAAGACCCTAGAGTTACATATTGCGAATCAAAGTAAAACAAACCCGAAAGAATTCTATAGTTATATCAGAAAGAAAAAAGTAGTTACTTCAACTGTTGGACCGTTAGTCGATGAAAATGGAGAATACACCAAAGACGAAGTACAAATGAGTAATGCCCTCAATACCTTCTTTGCATCAGTTTTTACAACAGAAGACCTCAGTGATATCCCTACACCATCGCCGATTCAGATTGATAATTCAGATGTTCTAAGCAATATCACCGTTACAGAGAGAGAAGTATTGAATTGTTTAGATAAACTCAAGGTAAATAAAACGCCTGGACCTGATACAATCTCGCCTAGAGTTCTGAAGGAAGCTAAGGATGAGCTCTCCAAACCACTGACATTACTATTCAATAAATCCTTGCAGTCTGGAACTATGCCTGATCAGTGGAAGCTAGCCAACGTAACACCGATATTCAAAAAAGGCAGCAAATCCCTACCCAGTAACTATCGTCCAATTAGCTTAACCTCAGTTGTATGTAAAATGCTAGAAACGGTCATACGAGACAGACTCGTAAATCACTTAGAGGAAAATAACATACTTAAAGATACTCAACACGGCTTTCGTAAAAAACGTTCCTGTTTAACAAACCTCTTAGACTTCTTCCACGATATCCTCAACCTCTACGATGAGAGTAAAGCTGTAGATATTATATACCTTGATTTTCAAAAGGCCTTTGACAAAGTTCCCCACAAACGTTTACTGCTAAAACTAAAAGCGCATGGAATACAAGACGGTGTGTTGAATGGATAGAAAATTGGCTCAGCGACAGAAAGCAAAGAGTAGTCATAAACGGTAAGGCATCTAAATGGACCAATGTAAGTAGCGGGGTACCCCAGGGATCGGTACTAGGACCAATTCTCTTTCTAATTTACATCAACGACATAGATGAGGGCCTCACCTGTACAATCTCAAAATTTGCTGACGATACAAAAATTGCAAATAGCGTACTCTCAAAAGAACAAGTTGACGATATGCAACACAATCTAGATAAATTGACATGTTGGGCCCAAATTTGGCAAATGAGTTTCAATGCGGATAAATGTAAAGTACAGTACTACATATCGGATACCTAAATGAGAAAGCAAACTATTCGATGAATGGAACTCAGCTTAAGAATGTAAACAGAGAAACCGATCTGGGAGTAACAATATCGAGTAATCTAAAACCGAGTCAACAATGTTCAGAAGTTGTTAAGAAGGCAAACAAAATAATTGGCTTTATAGGCAGGTCATTTGAGCATAAATCCAAAGAAGTTATCCTAACCCTTTACAATTCCTTAGTCCGCCCTCTTCTGGAATACTGCGTTCAATCCTGGTGCCCTTATTACCAAAAAGATATAAACAAGCTAGAACGAGTTCAACGTAGAGTTACCAAAATGATACCTAGCCTAAAGAACAAACCATACGAAGAGCGTCTTAGAGAATTAAATCTATTTCCTTTAACCCAGCGCAGATTAAGAGGTGACTTAATACAAGTGTTCAAAATCATCAAAGGCATCGACAATATGAACTGTAGTAAGTACTTCACTATCGACCAATCTAATTACACGCGGGGAAACGGTTGCAAAATTATTGGTAAATCTTTTAACTCACACGAATCTAAGAATTTCTTCTTCAATCGAGTTGTCAACTTGTGGAATGGGCTTCCCCGAAACGTTATAGACTGCATCACCGTTGATTCATTTAAACTCCGCCTAGACAAATATCTCGCATCAAACCCGCGACTGACTGCGTTTGTAAATGAATAACTTTATTTTATCCCCCCCTCAGTTACTAACCCATCTGTCCCCTACTAACTTCCTAATCCTGCCACGAACATTAGTTCCAGGGCAGTAATTCCCTTTCCAATGTTCCCTTACCCACTCTAAACCACTGTTTGGACACTTGATCCTCAGTGTTTTGGAGGACAAGCAACCTAGAAGGGTCACTAGATCTGTTGTTGCTTGATTTCCTTTGCACTCCTTTGTACTCCTTTGTATATAGAGTTACGGTACTATGCTATCTATTTTTATGTGGATTATTTTTATGTCTAAATTTGTGATATAGATTGCTTTCATACCTATTTATATATTATTGTTTTGATATCTAAATTTTGTGATATAGATTGCTTTCATACCTATTTGTATATGCATTGTTTTGATATCTAAATTTGTGATATAAATTGTGTAGATAGCTATATTTGTAATAGAGATAAAAAGTTTACTGTACATTTTATTATTGTACCTTTACTTATCGTTTCCCAGAATTTTGTGTTCTATGATACAGTTTGGGTGAGGGCTGGTCCTATCCAGAGTGAGGTGTTAGTTGTAGGGGGTAATCATAGATGGAAATGTAACGCGATTGTATTGTAGCTTGTCTAGGTAAATGTTGCAGAGCCAACTTAGATTGTTGTTGATGTCCAATCCAAGTCTGCAGTCTCTTCCTCTATCTTGGCCCCCTACCAATCAGTGCCACACCCCTTATAAGGTTGGAGGACAGTCATTGGTTAATGTATGTAGATGTGAGCAATGGTAGGATACCATCTGCCATAGCCAGGCAGATACAGGAAAGATACTTACTAAAAGGCAGGGATCTTTACTTTGTGTTTGTGGACCTGGAGAAGGCCTTTGATAGGGTACCTAGAGATGTTGTGCAGTGGGCTATGAGGAAACTTGGTGTGGAAGAGTGGCTGGTGCGTGTGATAATGAAGATGTAGGAGGATTCGCGAAGTTCGGTGAGGGTGAAGGGTGTACTGAGTGATGAGTTCGCAGTCCGTGTTGGAGTCCATCAGGGTTCAGTGTTAAGCCTCCTCCTCTTTATTATGGTCTTGGAGGCGCTGTCTAGAGTTTTTAGAGGCGGACTCCCGTTGGAACTGTTTTATGCAGACGATTTAGTCCTAATAGCTGACAGTATGCAGGATGCTGAGGCCAAATTCAGAGAGTGGAGAGAGGGCATGGCGAGCAAGGGTTTAAGAGTCAATATTAACAAAACCAAGGTTATGTATTGTAGATTGAGACGAGGCAATGTTTCTTACAGTTTCTTACAGTAGATCCTCTGGAAAAAGGCAAACTATGCCTGTGTATCCAGCTCAGTACCAGTACTTGCACTGCTGCGGTCGTTCACGGTGTTGGCGGCGGCGGTAGCAGACGCAACATTTTTACTATTCTGTATTTTTGTTTTATAATCAAACTTCAAATCTTGTCTTCCCCATGCTTTATCAAGATTACTTTCAAACTCCCTTATTGATTCGGAATCTACTACATAATGTGGAAAAGAGCGGTGCATATCCATGTGCAGTGTGTGGAAAGGGAGTGGGCGTTAACTCAATTCAATGTAGCATCTGTCGATGTTGGGTACACCATGGGAGTAAGCGCTGTAGTAGAATAAAGGGGCCCCTGCCGAAGGATAAATCAGAAATAGAGAAATTTGAGTGCGTAGTGTGCAAAGGCGAGCTTGTGTTAAGTGATGATCCTGTGGCTGTGAATTTTGGAAATGAGTCTTTGGAGCTGGTGAACAAGTTTTGTTACCTAGGAGATACCATCTCTGCCGGTGGTGGGGCCGAGGCTGCCACTGTTGCTAGAATTAGGTGTGGCTGGGGGAAGTTCAGAGAATTGATGCCAATCCTGACCATGAAAAGAATGCCTCTCCCCCTGAAGGGAAAGGTGTATGCCTCATGTGTTAGAAGTGCAATGACGTATGCCTCAGAAACATGGGCCGTTAAAGTAGAGGATGTCAACAGAATGGAGCGTAATGAGATGAGAATGGTGAGATGGATGTGTGGGGCCAGGCTACTGGATAGAATAACAAATGTTGAGCTGAGGAGACGTTTAGGTATAAAGAGTATTAGTGAGGTGATGCGTACAAGTAGACTGGGATGGTATGGACATGTGGAGAGAATGGATGAACAAAATTGGGTGAAAAAATGCAGGTCTGTGATTGTGGAGGGAGCTGCACCAAGGGGTGGACCGAGGAAGACCTGGGATCGGACTATACGCGCCGATCTCAAATCCAAGAACTTGACAAGTGAAGCAGCCCTTAACAGGGTTGCCTGGAATGCCGCCATTAGGACAAGAGACTGAAACTGCACTGATGTGTGGAACACTCAGTCTTAAAATTTGATGTATGTATTTTATGTATGTAGTGTAAACAACCAATGAATAGGAGAGGAGGCTCGCTGGTGTAGTGATTGCGGCTCGCTGGTGTAGTGACTAGTCTATTCGCTGTAAGTAGGCGAGAAATCATGACCTCTATCCTCTGTAACTCAAAAAGGGCTAGAGCAAATTGGCTGTAAATTTCCACATCTATTCCTTGACTGACCCTTCCCAAATGATAGAAATATTAGCTCATTAGTCTAGTCGTTTTTTAGTTACAGAGATTGGAGGTCATGATTTCTCGCCTACTTACAGCAAATAGACTATAGCATCATGGACTTCCACCCAGAAGGTCCCAGGATCGTGCCCAAGCTCGGCGTATTAAAGGTTTTTCACAAGCACTGAGTCATTACCGTCCCTCATGAGCAAGGTGTGACGCCTACCAGCGTTGGCAGAATCGCCTCCCGTTAGCCACTAGCGCTCGCCAGGGCAGTGAAGTGGGCTACAGTTATCAGAGAATGTTGTTCTTTCTTTCATAGTACTTGCATTGTTACAGACAGTCCTGTGGTGGTCTTTATTTTTGTCTGTGACAACGGGAAGCATTTTATATCATGAGTAGAACATAAGATGCATTGTAGTGTAGTTGAGAGAGAGAGAGCGAGGGGGTAGTGAGTTTTGCTTCCCTCCTCCCTCCCGGAGGAGTTTCCCGCCTGCGTGGCTTTTCTCTCGGTTTTGATTGGCTGGTGGTTCCTGGCGCCTTCTGGAGGCCTGCTGCCTGGTGACGTAGCGGCCTGTGATTGGCTGACCACCATGACTTTGTGGGATCCTGGGGGTTCCCGAGGAGCTACTCTCTTTAGAGTAGGCTAGGGATGCACATGACTAACATCCTTTTTACCACTGTCTCCCATATCTCCACCATTCTGATACTGTCTCTCTTCCTCAACTTCTTCTCTTTCATTCCTCTTATCTTTTAACATCACAACCCTCCCTTTGGGTTCTGCACACGATTTCATATCAGCCCATCGTATTATGTGCGTCGCTCTCCGAGATATTTACATGTATTTAGAATAGGTTTGAGGGTTCTTAGTTAGTAGAGGTTAAGAACTCGGTGCGTGTCTCCATTATTGATTTAGTGCTCTGCTGGGTTATTTAATGCTAGACTGGGATAAGGCTTCTGTTGTCGTCGTCAGCGATGTGTGTACGGTTCGCTTATACCTACACGACTTCGACGGTTTCTGTGGTAGCCTAGGTTGTCTTTTTGGTTGTGCCTTTTGCGAGTGCAGCATCGTGTGGTAAGAGGGCATTAGCCTACTTCCTTGTCACACAGTGCTGCCTCTTTGCTTGACTTTAGAGGGATCGCCAGGGTAGAACCAGATACTTGAGATCTGGATCTACCAAGAGAGCATCCCCGTCATGTAACGTAACTTTAATCATACCGCCTTAAAGACAACGCTAGGCTATGAGCCAGTCTTGCTCAGCCGCAGTTTCCTAACCTTGATATCCCAGCTAGACTTTATTCACCTAGCAGACACTAGTTAGGATATGAGCTCTTTATGATATGTATGCATTATTATTCACGGCATTTATTAGTCTAGGTTGCTGTTGAGTTGCACAACCATAGCAGACTGTTTCGTTGATGAGGAAGCATTTCTTTTAGTGTCGAACATTACTGCCGTTGCGCATTTATAATATTCTCGTGTCAGTTAACATTATAATTATGTCCTATCTTTTTGTGTACTCCGTATATACATTTGGTGTCCTGCCTCCTGCCTTTCTATAATTTAAGATATGAGCATCTTATAAGCATCAGACTTTCTTCAGAAGTTTCCAGGTCTATGCTGTAGGACTAGACTTCACTTTCTTTCAGATAGGAGTGAAGAGTTTATTGTTGTTTAGAGTAACTATATTGAAGCATCTTTTTATTGTATTAAATCTTGCATTGATTTAATTGATCTTTCCATAGCTTCCCTTTTGTGCATTTTAACGTAACTTGCATCTTGATTGTTATCAGGCTATACCAGTGTGGGTTAGCCTGGAGTAGAGTACATTTATGCCCAGTTAAGCATACCCCGTTATCGCAGATTAACTCTGGAGGGTATAGGTGTTTTTTGTTAGCCGGCATATAAGTTCAAGGGTTTGGATCTAGCGTACCGTTGTTGCATAGTGCCCTATTACTAGTCCAACCATTAAGTGCCCTTGTTTTATTCGTAGCCCCGGTCGTAACAAAGGGGATGGGGTAGTAGTACAGGACCCCAATGGAAATATGCCTAATCGGCCTTATTGAACTATCGTTAGCTGGCTTAGCATGCGCTATCTTTAAGAACTATTATTATTATTATTATTATTATTATTATTATTATTATTATTATTATTATTATGGCTCAGCTCGTAAAGTAATTGATATACTGTATAGGGTCTAGAACTCTGGTGCAAATTGCTTAGTATGTTAGGTCAAAGGGTTCTTAGTGGTGAGGCCCTGGCTGAGGTGACTAATGTTATGTAAGAATAATTAGGTAATGCAATAATGACATGTTACAGAGGTTTGGCATCCTCTACCCAACCTTAACCATTTATGTCTGTCTCTTTTACTGTCCTACATTTCCTTCTGGGGGGCAGGGGGCTTGGAATCCTCCTCCCCTTGTATAATTCTACTCGATGAGACAGAGAAAAGGGCAAGGGAACGCGAAAGTGGTCACGGACCCTGAGAATAGGAACCTTAAATTTTGTTTCTGTTCAGGCTCTGTCTCGTGTCAGCCACCTCCAACAATGGTGTATGTGCCTGAGTATATACATACAGGTCTCCCTCACTATCCGATGCCCCAATTTACGATATTATTTAATGTTTTTTGGTATTTGTGTTTCGGTTTTGGCTGGTCCCAGAATGCATCCCCATTTACCCCTTTAATTTTAGAGTTTGCAATACAATTTTTCTATTTCAGATCGGGTTTTCAGGAACGTAACCCTATCGTAAATCGAGGGAGACCTTTACAATAGGTCTAATAAGTGATGTCTCGGCTCCAATTATGTTTTGATCAATAATTGGTATCAACAAAAAATATACTGGTGCATGATTTATTTTTTTCGAGTGAGATACACCAACATGTTCCTACACTTACCCACCCCATTCAACATCTAACAGACATTAATACAGCACAGAGCGAGCTAAACGTAATGACAGCTGAGACATGACTTATTAGCGTACATGATACAGTTGTGAAGGCATTATTGTATGATCAGGGTTAAGTAACACCCAGTTTTTAACATTAATCATCAATTACAAACCCAAATGCACTTGAATAAACTAATGAAAGCATATGGTCCTCCCGGGATTCTAACTCTGGACACCACACCCAGAACATAAGCTTTAAAACCGTTACACCACTAACATGGCCATGGTACAAGATTAATGATGCTGATCAAAAGTTGCCAAAAAATATACTTGTCATGTGAATCTATCTTAAGCACTACATTCATATCTATATCTTGGACTAAATGAGGCAAGAACATGAGAATCCATGATAATTTTTCAGCTTAGAGAAGATATCTCATAGTTAAGGGGATTAAATCTACCAAGAAATATCTCTCCAGTACCAAAGATATAATTTTGTCTTATGTTCTACTAAATATAAGATGATATTACAGTATTTAGCACAAGACAGTCCTCTCATTATCTAGGGGCTGTTTTCATATATTCCGGCAAACACAAGATGAATTTATTAAGCACATGATCGGCCTCTCGTTGTCTAGAAATAGAAAACCGAAGGTACCGGTACTCGCATGACCAAAGGTACGAGGGTGTCACTGAACAGTTTATCCAGCAGGTTGACCATAAAGCTGATCTGATGAACCACCTCTATCATCACTTGGAGACCCAACTCTGTCCATGGGAATAAAAAAATAATATATTGAACACCGATATAGGTACTGTACTGTATTACATTAAAATTATGATGGGCCACAGGCTATAGCACGGTTGGCAGAGCACTCGCCTGCAAACCAAGAAGTCAACGGTTCGAGGCTCGGGCAAGCCAGTGTGCGTTATTGGCAGACAACAGTGCTGTTGGTGGACGGTGCGGTCTAGCAATCTGTGCTAGAGCACCAACCCTAGACCCACTCTTGAGCAGGGAATCAATGGTGGTAAAAATGCGCATTTATTAGTTTTCAGATAAACTGCCCCTGTAAATCCAATACCATATTTTCTTCCCCAGCTCTACACCTAAGCATGGAGATTGCCTACAGCAGAAAAACCAACTGGGTTCAAACCCTGAACAAAAACTGGACCTGGGCTTGGATCAACTTCGTCTGCCGTGGTCAGCCATGTCCGCTATATCCTTGGCTTGGAACTGAAGCGGACGGACTTCAAACCAGAGATTGATGATATCCTAATCGCCAACGTCACTGTGGTATGTTGGAATTGTTGGTTTGTTTGTTATATATTTAAAGATATTCACCCCCTGCTTTGCTCTGGGGCAGAATTGTTCACTTGCAAGTTTCAGGCTGTCGTCTGTCAATAACGCACACTACCTGGCCCAAGCCTCAAACCGTCGACCTCTCAATTTGCAGAATAATGCTCTACCAACCGCGCTACACCCAATGGCCTGGAGCACAGAAAAAAAAAAAAAAAAAAATTGAATGATCTCCCCATACTTTCAAACAATATATAATAAGAGTTAAAGAGAGCTACTTTGGATTGAAAGAGTCAAGGCCTGAAACCTCGTCTGGAGGGACCATTGAGAGTGCAGTTACGCAGTGTAAGCGCCGTTTGATTGATTGATACTGTGTTATATAGGCCTATGCCAGTTATTGTTTCTATCTATCTATCTATTGCCTGACGCCGTGATCCCCGAAGGGGTGGCCACGAACGAACCGCCCCCATGCACGTCTGTCCCCAGTCAGTCGACGCCCCTCCCCCCAACCAGCACCGCCCTCGTTCATGTACTTCCTCACTCCATCAGTTATTGTTATGCACATGCCTTTTATAAAGTACTGTATTTAAGTATATCAAAGCCAGCCCTATGAGAGTTTTGCCTGAAACTCAGTTTTTTGGTTGATGCAGATGCAGTTTTTAATGCCGTGCACTCCATTGATTGACAGGGCTTGGGTGTGCCCTTATTACAGGGACTATTGGACATTTGTCACAAATCGCTAGACTGAGCTGCTCAAACCCTTGCCGTCTATCAATGGCATGGCGTGAGATCCAAAGTCAGACGCGCTACCGACTATGCCACTGCCCGTGGTATGGTCTAGTTAAGTTAATATAATGATAATGTTGAAGAATTTGAAGCTATTGCAGAAGCAGGGACTGAAGCTTAGACCAAACTGGGGCTGTTCGGCCAGGCAGCTTAGGGAACGACTACTACAGTAGTAAAGTTACCCCCAGGGGGTAAGGGGGCCTTCATTTAATGGTGAAGGAAAAAAAGAATATGCCTCTCGCATCCTACTGCATGTCGTACAAGGCGACTAATAGGGAAGATGGCGATAGACTTGTGGACCAACAGCCATTACTGTGCAATAAAGTCTTTATCTTAGCACTGTCTTGGTATGGCACTGCCGAGGCTGGTGGGGTGCGGATAGGTGCCACAGGGGACGGAGTCTTACCTGGGCGCTGTTTGGCACCACACCTGTGTTGGCGACAGTGTTTGCATATTGGAGCACTGTTGGGGCAGGACTTTATTGTTCTATAATTCAAATTGCCTAATATACAGTGGAGTCTTGTTATGGTGGTGTCTTTTTGTAACACTGTTAAGGCTGGTGTGGTTGCAGATACTGCAGGTGGACTCTGTTGAGTCTTGCTGAGGCACGGTTAGCACTATGCCAACATCAGCCACAGTGATGACTTGGTGGGGCAGTGCTGTGGCGGGAATTTATTGTACTACAGTACACTCCAACTACTGAAAGGCAACCCCATCTGAGCCATTACAATGCATGTAATGGAAAAATTACGTTAAACCATTGTATGTATTGACTCCCTTGTATTGATTTTTGTGAAGGTAATTAGACCCAGGAGCAAAGAAATCTGGTTTGTTTTCTGTATATAGAACCTATACTTAATAAAGCTATTTTCACAGGCTTGTCAGAAGGTGGTGAAGTACATGAGCAATGTGTCCGACTGATTCTGTGACTCGCTAGACGGCCTAGAGGATGCCTTGCTGGAGCCTGGAGCTGGGGTTGAGGCTACATCGCACCATACAGGTCTCCCTCACTATCCAATGCCCCGATTTACGAATATTATTATAGGATTTTAGGTGTTTGGGTTTTGGCTGGTCCCAGAATGCATCCTCGTTTACCCCATTAATTTTAGGGTTCGCTATACGATTTTTCTATTCAAGATCGGGTTTTCAGAAACGTAACCCAATCGTAAATCGAGGGGGACCTGTACTGTAGTGGTCCAGCTGTTGAAGTTTGAATGGTGGTCTTCAAGGCTGTGAGTAAGTTTGAATGGTGGTCTTCAAGGCTGTGAGTAAGCTTGAATGGTGGTCTTCAAGGCTGTGAGTAAGTTGAATCCCACGTATCCGTCATACTGAGTCTCGGTGGATGGGAAAATCATGAACTTGTGACGGTGTCCGTGGCCTGGTATTGTCGTGGCGACGTATAATGGGGCACTTTCTCCTTGGTTCCGGATGATGGAATCGTTGGCACCGATGAGGATTTATTATGGGCTAAGATTGGATAGGCCCGAATCTTTTGGCGGCATGACTGTCAGCTGTCAAAAAATGGACTATACCCTGGTTGTACAGTGGTCCCTCAAGTGGTACCGGTACTTCCCATAGGACTCTTGTAGCTCTTTAAACTGGAGCGCTGCCTTAAGGAGGGTCACCGTCTTTTTTATCTTTCTCTCCTTTTCTCTCTTTCCCTGGCTTGTATCCATTCGGTCCCATTCGGCCAACTGTTTTAAGACGTTTATCCCCATCCAGGTGTCGATTTATTCCTGGCAAGCGATAGCGAGCCAGCATTGTATGGAGAAATTTGTCTATCGAAAAATGTACAAGTTTAGCTTGCTGTCAAAACAAAAATATATATATGCTGGCTCGCTACCACTCGCCAGGAAACTATTGACACCTGGATACAGTAGGGTAAATGTCTTAAAACAGTAGGCTGAATGGGGCCGAATGTATACAAGCCAAAGAGAGTGGGAGAGAAAGAAAAAAAAAGCGAGGTGTCCCTTAATGTGAACAAAAAGGCTGACCTTCACATGTGTAAATCATAATGGATAAATTAGGTGGAAGGGAGACACAGGAAAAGGCTTGAATTCTTTATTACTCTTACATTTCGGGCTACACAGAACCCATCTTCAGGGAGACAATAAAGAATTCAAGCCTTTTCCTGTGTCTCCCTTCCACCTTATTCATCCACTTGTCATAATGGATCAGCCACATAGATCTTCATCTTTAATGTATGTATGTATGTATAAGATTAAAATGTAAAACTTGCAAACTAAACAAACCAAAATTGGGACAAGGACAATATAAAGTCAAATTAAATTATCAAAATCGCTATGTGGAAACAACGCTTACTAAAATGAAAATTATTGAATAAAAGAACACAATCCACCACATAGGGTGTACATTACTACATGAGCAAGTTAATCTGTTTCCCAAGCAAACTAATCGCACATATAACAACGCACTATCGTCACGTTAAAGGAAGTAGTCAAGTTTGGGAAGTCTGGGACGTTCTGGCAAATTTTTACTAAACTCTGCATGAATAAAGAAACTACATGTTAAATGTCAAAATATTATTTAAAATCAAACTTGCAACATGACAAGACATTAACAATAGTACAAAATACAAATATTGATAAGATATCTATACTATTACAAAATAATATATAAAATACAGTACAGCACTCACTAACGATAGTGCTATCGGGTAGGTACCTGTAAGCATAGCATGCCTCAAGTGACCCCTATCAATAACTACCCTACAAATAACCTACATTTATAGCACAAATAAACTAAGGAAATCGCAAAAGTAAGCAATTGATACTATCGACAATGAATACATATAATATAAAGACAAATAATTGAAAACTATGAAGTAACAACAGATTTAAACAAAGAGTACTCTTTTAACAAGAACACTAAATTTAAAAAATTATCAATATTAATATTAATAATAGAAAAAGAAAAAGATAAACAATAAATACAGACAAAAAACAATAAATACAGACAAAAAGTAAGCAGAGGTTATACAAGAAACTTAAGTTAAAAATGCTTGATTAAAATTATTGATGTCAAATTTTAGAATACAGTCACAATAATTGACCCTAAAAAGATTAAATTTATGGAACAATTTACTTGCCTTAAAACCTCTGTCCACTAAGAGTCTGTATAGTAACCTAGCTCTAGCCCAAAAGTCATCTACTTTAGTGCAGATTTTACAAAATCTTATTAATTGGGAATAAAAACAATTATAAGTTATTTTACTATCGATATTACTACTAGGGAAAGGAAAGTTTATTACGTTAAAATTAAAATCATCAACTTTGTGATATACTTTAAGTATGCACTGTTCATTAACAATCTCTATATTTATATCAAGAAAATTTTCAACTTTATAATTTACGTTACATTGTGTGAGGGGAATAGAATTAGGGTAAATAAGTTTACCAACTTGATTAAAATTTAACAAATTGCAAACGAGAATATCATCAATATATCTACTATTATTACTTAACAAAGCAAGTGCTAATTTTTCTGGGATTTTATTTTTCTTGCTACTGTCAACTAAGTCTTTTATATATTTAAATTCTAAGGAAAGCAAGAATAAGTCTGCAATTAAAGGGCTAGCATTTCCACCCATAGGAATTCCTAATATTTGTTTGAAAATGTAGGGCCCGAATCTAACATAAGTATTGAAAAGGAGGAATTTAAGGGCATCTTTAAGTTTAGTTCTATCAAAATATACAGAACTAGTGGGAGTAGAGCTAAGTGATGCATTATTAAAATATGTATAAACATTTATGAAATAATTACCATTCCTAACGAACCTGTCAAAGTGCAAATCTATAATAAAGTAAAGCTCTGAATATACTAAATCTAAAGGCAAATTGGTATACAAAGTTGAAAAGTCGAAGCTATGTACCGAGGTAACTTTCGGCATGGTATTTATTTTATCAATAACTTCTAACGAATTGTCAACACTCCAATAATAGTTAATGCCAGTTCTTCTCATGATGGTATTACAATATCTTTTATGAGTACTTTTAATGTATTTTAAGCAATTTACGACTTGTTCTGATAGAGTTTAGCAAATTTTGCTCCAGCAATAAAGCGATATTTATAAGGTCTTTTATGAAATTTAGGTAACATGTCTAATTTTGCAATGCACTTGTTCTTATCAGAAAGTTTAATATCAAATGTTATATTTTTCTTGGTATGTTCATCGATTAAGTTATCAATATTCAGATTATTTTGAATTTCATAAACAGAATTACCGCAAATATTTTTACGTAATATGTTACCCTTAATACCTAATTCTTTTTTCATGTTTTCAAGATAAAATTTCTTACATGTGAAGCTATAATTATTGCTGGCTTTATCTACTGTAGTGATTACAAAATGTTTATGTAAATTTATTAAATCAGCTTTAAGCTTATTATAATTATAGTCTATAAAATCTGAAAGATTAAATTCATTTTTAAGCGAGAAAATTTTATTTCTAATTAACTTAATTAATAATTTAGACCATACTTCTAGTTCTCTCGCATCGCAGCACGCAATTTTTAACAATTTATCTTTTAATTTATTGACTGAAAAAACAATATCTTTTAAAATTATGTCCCATGTTACTTTATTACTCCCTATTCTAAATTTAAACCCTTTACGACATAGCTCCGCTAATTTGTCGTTTGCAAAATGTTTAACTAGTTCTACATCACCTGTTAATATGTGACATATCGGACTATAAATGAACTTTGCTAGTGCATCACGTCTGCTAGCTGGCATATCCATGACTCTTTCACACACGCATTTATTATTATTGAAAATATCATTATCTGAAAGATTTCCTAAAACTTTATTATAATTACAAATAATAGACCCAACAGGTCGTTCATATGAATACACTATTAACGGTTTGAAATTTTTACAACCATCTGGTAACATGGACTTAACTTTCTTTGAATTAATAAGACTGTTAACATTAATTTTGTCTAAAATTTTAGAGGAATAATTTAAAGTGGACATGACTTTATCTTTAATACGGTTATCTTTGGATTTCTTAGAATTAGCTCTAATATATTCCCATAAAAGCAAAGACTATATTCTTAAATTTATTTGTGAAATTATGTTTATTGTTTAGAATATTTTCTATAAAAGGAGCAAAACTTTTCTTTTGTAGGCCTTTCAATGAATCTTTTAATTTTTTAATTCCGAAATTTCGATATAATGAATATAAATTATTAACAATAATTTTAGTATCAGACCTGTTTTTCTTTTTATTAAATGTATTTAGTCTTCTATTACCGTGTCTACCAGGTCTTCTGTTTAAAACAGGGAAGTTAAAATATGGGTTATTAAAATCGTTTTTTAATAAATCTTTATACAAAATGTTGCCTACATTTTTTATTTGATTGTTAAGTCCAAATGGATAGATGGTCATTAATTTTCCAATCCAATAATTTTCTCTATCTAAAACATTTTTATTACTTTGAACAATTTCTATAATTTTGTATTTACAATCAAATTTAGTATAATCTGTGTTAAAATGCTTATATAGAAGAATCTTGGAGTCTATGCCGTTCTTAATTCCTGATCTATGCCCGTAGGCTCTTTCTCTTAAACATTGCTCCGAAATCGTATATCAAACCCAAAAATTGACGGGGTAAATGAGGATGCGTTTTGGGACCAGCCACAACCCAAACACCTAAAAACCCATACTAATATCATAAATCGGGGCATCAGATAGTGAGGGAGACATGTAGGTGGAACTCTTTAGCTTTGCCGTTAGCTCACCATTTCCTTGCAAGTGATTTTTGCATGTGGGTAGTTAGATGAATATAAATGGGTAGATAGATAAATAGATAAATAGAGATAGATAAGCGAGGTGGAGGGACAGAGAGGGAGAGGCAGACCGAAGGAGAGGTGGAAGGATGGAGTGAGGAAGTATATGAACGAGGGCGGTGCTGGTTGGGAGGGACAGAGGTGCATGGGGGCGGTTCGTTCGTGGCCACCCCTTCGGGGATCACGGCGTCAGGCAATAGATAGATAAATAGATTTCTTTACAGGTATGGCATCCAGACGGGTAAAAATTATTGCCGGTAATCGTGCGTCATAGTAACTCAGTCCCCTGGATTATAGATGAATGTTTTGTTGTCTATCTATCTATCTATCTATATGCTCAGGCCCAATCCCCACTTTTCCTATTTTTGTATTTTATTTTCCTCTATTTTATTATTATTATTATTATTATTGTTTTTTATTTTTTTATTTTTTTTTGTATTTTCTTGGGGGTGGCCGACTCAAGACAGAGCAAGAACAGGAAAACACAAAACACAAGACAAAACAGCGAACAAACACAGACAAAACACAAATTTGTAAGCCTTCAAATAATATACAGTACCGGTACTGAACTATTTCATGTATTTACCTAATTGTATTTACCTAATTGTAGTTTACAGGAGTTGAGCTAAGCTCGTGTTGTCCCGTCTCTCAGTCTACTTTTTATCCAATTTTTTCTTGAAAATATGGATGTTCCTTGCCCCTACCACCTCCTCCTCCAGCCCATTCCATTTGTCAATACATCTATAGGGGAAGCTAAACTTCCTGATATCGTTCTTGCAGGTAGGTCTTTTTACTTTGTAGCTGTGGCCTCTAGTTATTCCTGTATCCATAATTAATATATCCTCCCTATCCAGCCTCTCCAGCCCCCGGGCACATTTGTACATCATTATCATGTCTCCCCTCTCTCTCCTCTCTTTTAGACTCGGTAGATTTAATTTGTCTAGCCTCCCTTCATATGGCAGTTCTCTGAGACTTGGAACCAATCTAGTGACTGCTCTCTGGATTCTTTCTAACTTGTGAATATGCTTCTTTAGATGCGGGGACCACACCACTGCTGCATACTCCAATCTTGGTCTAATCATACTCTTCATAATTTTCGCTACCATGGTCTCATCCAAGTAGTTCAGAGCAACTTTCATATTCCCGGCCATTGCATACATTCCGCTAAAGAGCTTGTTAATATGTTTCTCTGGCGACAAATTATCTTGTATAATCAACCCTAAATCTTTTTCTTTTTCGGCCTTGCTAATTATATTATCTCCCATCCTGTACTCCCAATTTGGTCTATTCACACTTCTTCCCATATTTAACACATGGCATTTACTTATATTAAATTTCATTTTCCACTTGGTGCTCCATTCGTATATTTTATCTAAATCCCCTTGCAGCTCCTCACAACTACTTTTATTTGTTATTTGTCTCATAATTTTTACGTCATCTGCAAACATTGACATGTAAGAGTTTATGCCTATCGGCAGGTCATTCACGTACATAAGGAACATGAGAGGTGCCAACACAGATCCCTGCGGCACACCACTCTCAACTTTCCGCCACGATGAGTAAGTTCCTCTAATGTTGGTCCTCATTTCCCTATCTGTTAAATAGCTCTCCATCCATTTCAGCAAACTCCCCCTGACACATCCTAGCGTCTCAAGCTTAGATAACAATCTCTTATGTGGTACCTTATCGAATGCTTTGGAAAGGTCTAAGTAGACGCAGTCCACCCATCCGCCTCTTTCTTGGAGTACATCTATCACCCTACTGTAATAACATAGCAAACTGGTAACACAAGATGTCCCTTCTCTGAATCCAAATTGCTTTGGGGTTATTATCTTCTTTCTCCAACATTTTCATCCATCTCTTCCTAATTAGCTTTTCACAAATCTTGCATACAATACTAGTAAGTGAAACTGGTCTATAGTTTAGAGGGTCCTCAGGGTTTCCATTCTTGTATATCGGAATGATATTAGCTCTTTTCCATTCAATATACTGTACAGTAGAGCAGTGCTAAAGGTTGAGGGGAGATGGTGTGGGGGTCGGTTTTTACACCTTACCCGAAAGAGGATTTATGGAGCTCCGATCTTACTCTCAACCATCTGAACAATTTAACCAGCACACCTAAACTTCGTTAAATGCGGAAATAGCCTCACGAATATATCATGCCCTGGTGGGGGCACGAACTCTCGACCCTTGGGTGTGAGGCAGGCACCTTACCAGTTAGACCAATAGAGATATCCCACTTGGCCTGTTCGGCTCAGGGTATTTCTGCATCCGATCTGTTTAGGCTAGCCTATTTTCACTGACTTTACAATGGACCGTTTTTTTATTTTTTTATTTTTTTTTCTATTAATTAATTTATTCCTTTATTAATTATTTTTCTCGCTAGACCTCCATCAAGCTTAGAAAAGCACCCCTTAGACCCCCCTTCAAGATATATTTGTAAATTTTTCGGTAGAAAAATGTTCAGGCCAAAGACCGGTTCCTCTCAAAATTTCACGCTTGCTATCGCTCGCCAGGATATAATCGACACTTAAATGGCACAAAAGGTCTTAATATTGGCAAAAAAATGGAACAAAAGTTCTGAAAATCGCCAAACTAATGGGGCGAATGTCTTGAAATCTCATAACTAATAGGGCTAAACATGAGGGAGGAGGAGGACTCGAAAAAACCAACTGCCTCCCCTTAACCCGGGAGCTGCGGGGAGACTCTTAAGAGTTCCCCCGGCGCACTGCGGGGAGACTCTTAACAGTCAGAGAAAAAAAAAATCAACTTTTGACATCGAATTTTTTTTTTTTTTTTTTTTTTTTTTTTTTTTTTTTTTTGGCCCCTGGGCCATGCAAAATCTCAGTCCTCTACCTCCCCTCCTTCCCCACTTTCCTCCTCTCCTTCAGTTATCACCTATTTTCCCTGTTATTCCCTTATTCTGAGGTATATTTTCGTGCTAACATTAGAAATCCGATTGGAGGGTGTGGTCATCACTGATAGCAAGCGAGTGCAAGAGAGAGAGAGAGAGTATCGATCGACTGTGTCTCAGTGGCCTTGGGGGAAATTGGCGGGAAAGCAGATTGCCTCACCCATACATTATACAACTCGCGGGCTATATCTCCGATTTTGACCATCCAAACGCTGTTTTCACTCGTTTTATTGTTGTTTCAGGTTAATACCTTTATAATCAACCCATAATAGGCGCATATGGATAAGTATTAATGCTATTAATGGCACAATGAATATTTTAGTGACGGAAACACATCAAATACGTCAGCACAGGGGGACGTTTCCAATTACCCCCATGCGCACTTCAGAGGTTAAGAACAAATAGAAATACTGTATTTAGCTATCCAGTATTTATATTATTACTGTATTGATGCGGTTTTTACCATCATGTACTCCCTACTCAATAGCTGGGGTAGGGTGGGTGCCCTGATGATCAGGTACTTCAGTGAACAGTTGCCACAGATTGATAGACCACACCGTCCACCAACAAGTAAACAACACTGGCGTCTGCCAATAGCACACACTGCCTGGCCCTAGACTCCAACCATCGACCTCTCGGTTTGCAGGCCAGTGCTCTACCAACCACGCTATGGCCTGTGACCTGTGGCTATTATATTATTTTTAATGGTTATTTATTTTGTATTTATTTTTTGTGGCCAAAAGGGAAGTTAAGTGTCCTCCCATAGCTTGGTCTCTATTTCCTTGGTGACTGTGCCTTGATGATTAGGATTATACTGTACTGTAATTGTACATTGACAGGTGTGATGGCTGTAATCTGCGATGTCAACGAGAACTGCAAAAATGTGGCGTCGTTCAAGAATACTCAGGTCAACTCCCTGTTCGACACTCTCCACAGACTCTTCAAGCTGCTTCAAGTCTCTCCCAAAAACCTCAAGGCCTGACGGGGTCCTCCAGGTACTGGGGGAGAGGGAGGGGCGCCACAAGGTATGTCTGGGCAGGTGAACGAGCACAAAAAAGAACACAATGGCTGAGTGTTGTCACTGGTTGCCCGGTGGTGACTCTCTGACGTCACACAAGATGGCCGACCTATATATGATAAAGATAAGCATCTGCCTGACCGATTCATATCTGTCAATAGCTTGTATACTGTATTGGGGATGGTATTGTGCAGATAATGGGTAATAGGATATTTAGGGGTGTCCGTGAATAACAAGTTTAGCAAATGTGTGGAGCGCGGATACTGGGAGTGAACTGTAGTAGTTTCATATTTGCCATGAATTATCGAGAAATCAGTTGCTACCGTAAGAGATTCAATTTACCATCAGCCGGAGAAAGATAGACTAGTTGTCAATACCTGTGTGAAATAGGTTGACAATATTGTCAGTATGATGTTGCAAATCAATATTTATTGTGTGTGTGTGTTTTTTATTTTTTATTTTTTTGTTTTATTTCCAATATATCATTGCTCCTTAGTACAAAGTGCCTCTCTCTGATCCATTTACTTACTTGTCTTACTTGTCGTAGTTTCGGTGTCTTCGCCTCGGTCAATTTGGAAGTCCACCGCCTCCACACCTCTCCTGGATCCGGGCATACAGGAGTTAGTCGGCAATGGAGTCTGACCCTACTCTTCTTGGGGCAGGACCGTGTGTAATGGGGGGCTCGTCTGGCAGTCGCTCCAGGAGCTAAATGCGTCTGAATTTTTCCTGTGATATTGATGCGAGTGCTTAGGTCAGTATCACACAAGCGCTTTTTCCCTCAACATTCACCCTCAACACTGGTCTGGCAGCTTATGAGGTCAGCATTTACCATACTGTATTTCGTTTGCCTAAATTCATCTACCATCAGTCTAGTTTTCGATACCAGTGCAAAATATTCCAGAAATGTTGCCAGAAAAATGTTGATCATGGAATGTTGTTGTTGTTCCCTAAGCTGCCTGGCCGAACAGCCCCGAGTCCCTGAGGAAGGCCTTCGCCGCGATCGGGCTTTCCCAAAGAGCTCTCATTGAGTGTAGATTGTGTTGTTGGCGTAAGTGGTTGTGTGAAATACAGTCTTCTATGATGTGTTTGATGGTATGGGGTGCTGTGTTACATCCCGGGCAGGTGTCGACGACGGAGTCATCCAGTATCTTCTGATAGCTCAGAAGAGCTGGATGGTGTCCACATCTCAGCCTGGCCAGATGGACTCTGTCCTCGCGAGGAAGGGAGGATTCGGAAGGATGGATTTCGGGAGGTTGTGCTTGCAGCTGCGTGTTGTCTATGAGTGAGTGGATGGATCGGCGAGAGATATGAGTATGGATGTGCTTCTGGAAATTGGTTTGGGGTGGGCAGGGAGGGAGAGAGGACAGTATTTATGTGTGATACCGTGTGCTGGGTGTTGTTTTGATATTTCTTGGTGTCTGTGGGTGTGTTGCCATGTAGTGTAGTGGGTGGTTTGGGTTCGTAGAGGCTGCTGCCAGGAATTGAGTGCCTCTCATGTCCAGATGGTCTTTGACTTTGAGGATTTTGGTTTCTTGATGTAGGTGATCTGTGGGTGTAGTAGTAGCTGTGCAACCTCTAATGATTTTTAGGGCTTTGTTTTGAATAGTCTGTAAGGTCTTATGATGTGTTTCAGCTAGGTTAGAAGCCCAGGCTGGGCTTGCGTATTCCATCACTGATCTTATTGTATTGTTTATAAACTGTGGTGGTGGTTTCTTTGTTGTGTCCAAATTTTGTGTCAGCAAGACTTAGTGACCTGAGGGCGTTAAGTTTAGGTATCAGTTTCTTTTTTGTGTTTGTGGCGTGCTGTTTGAATGTCATATGAGTATCATATGTTACTCCTAGGATTTTGGGTGAGTGTGTAAGTGTTAGGGGTGTGTTGTTTATGGCGAGTTGAGGGATGTATTAGAGTTCTCCTGTCCAGCTTGTGAGCAGGGTTGCGGTGGATTTGGCTGGGGCCAGATTAAGTCTGTTTGTAGTGCACCAGCCATGTAGTGTGTTGAGATAGGGTTGAAGGAGATCTGTTGCTGTGTTTGGGTCATGGTGTGTGCATGTGAGTGTTATGTCATCTGCATAGGAGGCTAAGTTTATTTGGGGTGTATTGGGTATATTCATGTCGTGCATGTACAGATTGAAGAGTGCGGGCGATAGGACGGATCCTTGTGGGACTCCGTTTGGAAAGTTTCTGATTCTAGAGGACTGACCGGCAAAAGATACGTGTGCACATCTGCCTGCTAGGAAGTTGGCCAGCCACCTTTTTGTGTTGTTGTGCATGTTTGTGTTGTAGATTTTGTTTGTTAGGTTGTGGCGGGGGATGGCATCGAAGGCTTTACTAATGTCGAGTGTGGCTAGTAGTGATCTGTGTGGTGGTCTAGCTGAGTTGATGCCGTCAAAAGCTCTTTGTGTAAGGCCTGTGAGAGGAGTATTTGTGGAGTGCAGTGGCCTGAAGCCGTGTTGTGTTGGAGCTAGGGGTAGGTCGGGTGTAATTAGTTGTAGTACAAGGCGTTCCATGACTTTGGAGGGGGTGCAAAGGAGTGTGATGGGGCGGTGTGAGGAGGGTAGTGTGGGGTCTTTGTTGGGTTTGGGGAATGTGATGATGATACCATGTTTCCAAATGTCTGGTATTGTGTTGTGTGAATAACTGTAGTTTGATATGTTAGTGAGTGCTTGTGGTCTGAGGTGTAGGCCTATGTTGCTTATGTTGTCTAGGCCACAGGTAGGTGAGTGCTTGAAATTGTTGATGATGTGCTTTGTCTGGTGATTGGTGAAGGGTGTAAAGTCAGGGTCTGTGGGGAATTGTCTCTTACGTCGGATGACACGTCGGTCGTCTTTGTGGGGCTTTAGGTGGATGACACGTGAGAAGTGATTGATGAGAGTGTTTGCTTGTTGTTTACATGAAGGAGTAGAGTCTGTTGTTGTGATTGCAGCATATGATTGTGTTGTGTTGCTGTTGGAAAGTGTGATGCTGTTTAGTGTTTTGTAGATTTTTTGGGGGTTTGTTTTGAGATCAAGTGTTTGTAGGAAGTTATTCCAATTTAGTTTTTGTTCTTGTATTTTGTTGTTAGTCTGGGTGTTGAGTGCTTGGATTTGTTGTGTGATGTCTTGTGTGTGGGGTGCTGGGGAGTGTTTCAGTATGTCGCGTTGTCTGATGAGGCTTTGAATTTCTGGTGTGAAGTTGTATCTTTTTCTGTTACCTCTTGGAATGTGTTTTTTGTCAGCATTTTGGATAGTTTTATTGAGTAAGTGTACAGCATTGTTGATGTTAGTGATGGGTACGCTGTTTAGAGTTGTGAAGTGTTGTTCTGTTTCATTTGTGAATGCTTCCTAGTTAGCTCTTTTATAATTGGTGTAAGTGTGTTTGTGGCTAGCTGGGGTGAGTCTGGTTTTGGTGGTGATAATGATCGGAAGGTGGTCAGAGCCTAAGGTTCTAACCACCCTCCAGGATGTTGTGGGGGTGAGTTCTGGGGAGCAAAAGGTGATGTCTGGAGATGATGGGTTATAGAGGGCTTGGTGGGGAATATGGGTATGTTGATGGATGTCGTTAAGGATGATGAGGTTATCTGTTTGGTGTTGAAGTACCAGCTGTCTGTCTGTGTCGGGGTTGTCGACAAACCATGCCAACGTCTTTGCGTTGAAGTCCCCACCCAGGATGATGTGTCGGGTGTTTGTGATCTGTTGTAATTGTGGTCTGTATTCATTTGGTACTGTAGGGGATGTTTGGGGAGGGATGTATGTGTTTGTGATGGTTATGCTAGAGTTGTTGCCAGTGCGTATTTTAATTGATTGTATTTCTGTTGTGTTATCATTTGGGGGGAGGAGGGATTTTGTATGTACACTGGTGACTAAGTATGATATTTCTTTGTGTACCAGGGTGATGAGTCCACCGCCGCCGCCGACGGCCCGGTCTTGTCTAATGGTGGTGAAATCATGAAATGTAGGTGTTTTTTGTGTTGTGCGGAGTTTTGTTTCTTATAAGATGGCAATGTGTATGTTGTGTTGTTTGATGAAGTGTGAGAGTTCGTGTTTCTTTGTGTTGATGCCATCTATGTTTAATTGGAGAATGTTAATGTTATGTGTACGATGTATGTTGGGTGCTGCTGCACGAGGATGGGGTGGGGGTGAGGGTGGGTAGGGATGGGTGAGGTGGTGGTGGGGTGGGGATTGGGGTGCAGGAGATGAGGGTGAGAATGGATTGGGTTGGGGTGTGGTGTGTGTTGAGTTGAGGATATGAATGTTATGGGGAGGGGAGGAGAGGTAGACGGGTTTTAGGGGGGGGGGGGGGGGGGAGTGGATGGTATGGGAAGGTTAGGTGGGTTGGGGAGGAGAGGTGGACGGGTTTTAGGGGAAGGATTTGACTGGGAGAGGGAGGGGCATGAGGAACAGGTCCAGGTGTTTGTGTAGTGTTTCTTGGAGGCAAGTGTTGTGCAGGTGAAATGGGTCCAGTTCCCACATGAATTGCAGGAAACTGAACCCTTAGTGTGGCGACTCGAAGTGATGGGTTTTGAGCAAGTTGGACATATATGTATGTGTAGGTGGGTCCTGGGTTGCTCTCAATGTCTCCGGCTAGAAGAAGTCTTCGAGAAATGACAACCGGAGAGTAACTTCTCGGTGTAGGAAAAACTGTGTAATGTGTGTGGTGTGAGAGATGTGGAAATTGGCCGGCGCGACCGAAGCCGCTCCAAGGACCCGTGCCCCCAGGGAGGGGGGAATGTTGACCATAAAAGCTCTCGTGTGATACCGGCTTTAGGTCAGTGGAGACCACTTCTATGATTGGGATAGTAGAGGTGCTCTCCAGGGAGCTTTGTGCTGGCCTGGTAGGGGCCTGATTTTTTTTTTTTTTTTTTAATTATAATTATTAACATACTGTATTGCGATTATGTTTTGCCATATTTTTGTTGAGAGTTTAGTTAGTGTTTTGTTTTCTGTGTATAGCATGCATTTCAGTTAAGTTGTCAAGTTTCATATATATTACCCATATTCCTAGACAAACCCGACCTTGCTAATTACTATAGGTTGTCTGTATTCCTTGCCAGCCATTATGATACTCTATACGCTGTTTCTTTTCAGCTGACGTTAAATTTAATCTTTTAGCAGCTAATTTATCAATACTTAATGGGTAAATATGAAACTACTATGTCGCTGCATCATACCAAGACTAAGTTTATATAATTAGCACTAAATTTCACTACAAAATATATAAACTGTAATATATAAACTGTAAACTGCCAAATTTCTCACTCAATAATCAAATTATTCAAGAAGTAAACATAATAAAATACCTGGGACACATTATCTCAAACGATTGCTCAGATGATGCAGATATCGGCCGTCAGCGCAGACAGCTATATTTACGTGGTAACACCATCTTGAGAAAATTCCACATGTGTAATTGGGAAACTAAAGTCACTTTGTTCCGGACATATTGTTCCTCTATGTACACAGCCCATTTGTGGTGGAAGTATAAGAGAGCCACCATAAATGGTCTGTGTACATCCTATCATAATATACTCAAGATGTTCATTGGTCTCTCTAAATATGAAAGCACTAGTATGGTGTGCACACTGTTGGATGTGCAGTGCTGTCGGGCTGTCATCAGGAGACTGGTGTACAGCTTTTCGCAGCGACTGCAATCCTCCAGTAACACGCTGATTGTAGCTCTTTGGTCTAGTGATCATATCTATGAATCCCGTATTATATCTCACTGGCAGAAGCTGCTGCACACATAGTATGTACTGTAATGTAATATATAGGTCTAATTGAACTATGAGCAATGATCTGTGCAATAGGTGTTAACCAACATTGAGCAATAGCCTTAGTTAGCCTATCTGTGTTATATTGTGACAAAATGTGATATGTGCTCTATTCTGTAAATAGGCCTACTGTTTTTTTTTTTTTTTTTTTTTTTTTTTTTTTTTTTTTTATATCTTTGTGTATAATTATTATCTGTGCTCTGACGAGAAGTGTATGTGATATGGACCATTAGGTCGTACTGTATTTATACTGTATCTATCTTATGTGTCTGGAATAAAGAATTATTATTATTATTATTATTATTATTATTATATAAAATAACAGAAATTGTGATGGGAACTTTGCAATTTACCGTCAGTTGAAAAGAAACAGAGTATAGAAGCTTATAATAACTGGCTCGAAGAAGGAAGAGAATCACCAGAGTATAAACAAACATCTTTAGTGTTAACCGCTTCTGTACCGTGACGTCTTTTCCATTTTAGTCTTTTATTTAGACGATTGTGTGCAGTTTTAGAAGGATCTGTGGTAGTAAAAAGGGTTCAGTGAGATAGTTCGAAGCCTGTTAATTGCTATAGGCCTTTTTTAAGCTGAATATAATAGTCTAATGGTAGTACAAAAGGGGTTAATGGTACACTGGAATGCCATAGTCTCTAGCCCACTCCTAGGAATTCGTCGACTCTCTCTTTTTATTTATGCAATTACAGTATGGGTCTTCTCCTGGGTGACCTAGATGTGTGTGAATTTGTGTTTTTGTCCATGTTTGTTCATTGTTTTATGTTGTGTTTTGGGTTTTCCCTGTTCTTGCTCTGTCTTGAGTCGGCCACCCCCAAGAAAAAAGGAAATAATAAAATAGATTAAAATAGAAAATAAAAGTAGGAAAAGTGGGGATTGGGCCTGAGCATATAGATAGATAGATAGATAGACAGTATAACTATCTGGATTGGATTTTGGATGGAACTCGCATTTCAATAAAAAGTGTTAATAGTATATATAATTTTCTAGTTTATGTGTAGAAAGGTATATTCATAAATTATTTTCCATAGATATACTTCCATAATTAGAAATAAGTACTGTATGTATGTATGTATGTATGTATATACTCAGGCACATACCCCATAGCTGAGGGTGGCCAACTCGAGACAGAGCCTGAACAGAAACAACATTTAAAGTTCCAGTTCTTAGGGTCCGGAACCACTTTCACTTCCCTCGCCCTTTAGGCTACTCTGTCTCGTCTAGTAGGTGAATTTTACAAGGGGAGGAGGATTTCTAGCCCCCTGCCCCCACATATCCACAAATATTTATGAGTAGGTTAGAGACTATATCAGCCAAGTGTACCAACATTTCAACATCTTATGTCATCACCAGGGGAGGGGAACCCTCTGAGGATCGATGACGCACTTCTGTTTTTGTTTTCTGGCTATTATTAGACAATTTTATTCAGATTAGGAAGGGTGTATGGTAGTCAGAGGGTTGTTGTTGTTTGATTGAGATA
>CM064486.1:68034332-68044332 GCA_032716605.1 Paralithodes platypus
TCACACTTTCCAGCACATACCTCCACACCACACCTCCTTCTTACTTCCTCATTAGTCTGTCTATCCCTCCATGTAACTCCGCACGCACTCCTTAAGTAATTCATTTCCACTGCTCTCACTCTTGGTCTGAGTCTCTCAACCAACGTCCATGCTTCGCTTCCGTAAGTCAGTGTCGGGATTACCACACTGTCATGCAAGGACTTCTTCACTTCCATACTGACCACCCTATTTCTTGTTACTGCTTTTAGCGTTCCTACAACCCTCTTCCCCTGTTGTACCCTCCCCCGCACCTCTTCATCCATAGTCCCATCTTTACTCAACACACTGCCCAGATACTTAAAAAGAGTTGACGATCTCCATAGCCTGACCGTTCAGCTTCACCTCACACTCTGTGACTTCACCCCTTTCGAAGACCATAACCTTGCTCTTCCCCGTATTTACCTTCAAATTCCGTTTTTCGCACACTGTTCCAAACTCATTTACCAGACCCTGCAACTCCCATTCATTATCACCATCAGAACTGTATCATCCGCAAACAGCAGTATAGGTAGCTTCCACTCAATTCCCTCCCTTTTCAGCGATACACCAACATCCACTGCTTGATAGTATTTCTTTCATAACTCCATCCATATATACAGTAAACAACCACGGGGACATCACACACCCCTGTTTCAAACCAACATTCAGGTCAAAGAACTCGAACTGCTGTCTCTCCACACGTACTGCTGTTTGCACCCTCATACATGCTCTTCACTGCTTTCAGCAACTTGCCCTCTACTCCGTATATTCTAAGTACTTTCCACAAACCTTCTCTATCCACTCTGTCATAGGCCTTCTCTAAGTCCATAAAGGCAACATACACCTTTTGTTTCTTCTCCAGATACTTCTCCACAACACAATTCAGGGTAAAATCTGATACACATCCTCTTCCCTTCCTAAAACCTCCCTGCTCGTCGCCTATCCATTTCTCCGTTCTCACTCTCACTCTCTCAATCACTACCCTACTGTATACCTTCCCTACTACGCTTAGAAGACATATTCCTCGGTGGTTACCACACACTCCTCTTTCCCCCTTTGCCCTTATATAGGGGGACTATTATGCCAGTCTTCCATCGGGGGTGCACTCCCCTTCTCCCATGCTAGTTTGCACATTTTCATACCCATTCTATCACTATCTCACCACCATAACCCTCAACATTTCCCCACACACTCCATCTGTTCCTGGTGCTTTCCCCAACTTCACTCTTTTCATGGCTTCCCACACTTCTGACCTCCTGATCCCCACCTCCTCCTCCACTACTTCTCTTCTTCTCCCTCCCATACCATATCCAGCTATGTTTGCTGGCTCTTCATCTTCCTTTAGCAACTCACTGAAGTACTCCCTCCATCTTTCGACTCTCTCTGCTTCTCGCTAGCATTCTCCCATTCTTATCTTTCACACCCTTACTGTTTCCCTTGCTACCTTCCCTAACTTTCTTGACTTCTTTCCAGAACAGTTTCTTACTCTCCCTCCATTTTACAACTCAGATTCCTTCCCAAATTCCTCATTAACTCTCTACTTTCCTTCACTACTCTCTTCACCACCCTCTTACTCTCCACGTACCTCGCTCGTTTCTGCCTCTCGGAATCTTCATTCCCTCTACCACCCAAACACTCTATATATGCTTTCTTTTTCTCCACAGCTATTCTTACCTCTTCTGTCCACCATGCTGTAACCTTTCCTCTCTTCTTTCTCCACACATTATGAAGATCTCATCCTTAACACCTTTGCTCATCTCATCCACTTTCATAACTTCCAAGGTCGACCCACCCACCTAGTCCGTCTTTCCACTGCTCTCCTGTACTCCTCCCTGACTTCCTCCTCCTGCAACCTCTCCACCCTCCTCACCATTCCACCCTCCTCTCGCCTCCCTCCCGCTCTCCTCACACACTTCTTTTGTATCCTAACCTTAGATACCACTACATAATGATCAGACAGACCCCCTCCAATACCCCTATACACCCTAGCATCCATCACAGATTTCTTCATTCGTTCATCCACACATACATAATCAATCAATGACTTTCGTTCCACCACTGTCTTATCCTTCATCGACAACATCCGTTTCCACGTGTATATTACTAATACGAGACAATAGCATCACCGTACTAAGCACCATTAAGCACTGTAAGCTTAATTCAAAGAAAATGAAAGAACTCGTAAGTATTAATATAAAACAATAGTATTACTTTCATCATAACCCAATTACTTAAAGAGTTGCTTTAGTCCACAAGTTAGTCAACTAAAATAGTTAACTACATAATAATAGCATTAACGTTAATTCCCAATCAAATAGTTAAGTACATAAATAGTAGCGTTAACGTTAATTCGCAATTAAATAGTTAAGCACATAATAGTAGTGTTCACGTTAATTCCCAATCAAATAGTTAAACACATAATAGTAGTGCGTTAATTCCTAATCACATATCTGACTAATGAACATAACATAAGTGTTTACAGCGAACACACTTAACACACATTTATAATCTGACTGACAGTCACAATCCCATTATAATACTTCACCCTGTCTTCCTCCAGCTGCAAGTTCACCTCCCCAACTCCAAATGAGACTGATTTGAATGCCCACAACTCGGGTCTTATATACGAAACAAT
This sequence comes from Paralithodes platypus, assembly GCA_032716605.1. NCBI lineage: Eukaryota > Metazoa > Arthropoda > Malacostraca > Decapoda > Lithodidae > Paralithodes > Paralithodes platypus. The sequence goes on from CM064486.1 coordinate 68,036,986, forward strand.
GATGGTGTAGGAACGAATCAGGAGGCGGCGGGTGATGCCTGCTCCAATCATAGCTCCTCGAGTCGCGCATAACAGGTGCGTGGTCCACTCACACCTCCTGGCGTCCTTCTTACGTCATAGCTTCGGTCATCGTGGTGTGAAGGCTAGCATGCTGGTATGGGGCGAGATGGTTTGCCCACTCGCACGTTCGCTAGTCTGCTTCACCGTTTTGGGTAGTGGCTCCTTCAAACTCTAAATTCCTACTCTTAAATTAACATACAGGGCTCCGTAATGTCAGACCTCCCCCTAGAAGAGAGCTTAAGCCGTATAGGACATAATCTTAAGCATACTACATACACTAGATTCACCACCAGATTGGCAACAGCAAGATTATAATGAGGATATAATAAGGATATCACCCAAAGTAGGCAACGTCTCCAGGTACCACATCAGAACATAGCCCGGAACGTAGCGGGAGCGTTATTCGAACTGCAAGGCAATCTCACAGCTGAAGGCTTTAAAAGCGCACTACAAAAGCATGATATTTACCTCGCTACAAGGGAGAGCTAATTGCCAAAATCCTCTCATTAAATTAAACTTACTGCTGTATGAGGCCAACCTGGTAAATGTAATCTTTAATAGATACGTGATAGGCAATCGGCTAGCACGTTTGGACCCCCTTAATATGCTTGACATCCAGGGATTATTCCTGCAGCAACAAACTCCACCTGGTCAGTCGTTGGTTTTTATTTTGGAACCTATGCAAAAATTTTAAGGGGTGATGGTCAGTATACAGTGATGGCACCAGAGGCAGATTTGCACATAGACAGCAAAGTATTGAAGGGATAAATTAATGCCAACAGCTCCTTCTCAATGACTGAATAGTTACGTTGCGCAGAATTTAATTTTTTACTGAAATAGCACACAGGATGCAATACTTCACAGTCATCTTCCTGTAGCAACACTGCACCAACCCCGGTATTGCTCGCATCCACTGCCAGGGAAAAAGATCTGTTAAAAATCAGGAGCTCGGAAGTACAGGATAATTAGATAATATATCTTGGTAGCAATAAAGGCCTCTTCACATTCAGAGGACCACACAAACTTCACATCCTTACGGAAAAGATCTGTCAGGGGAGCTGTCAACTTTGAAAAAATTTATAATGAAACGCCTATAATAGCCAATCATGCCTAGGTACCTTTGGATATGTTTCTTACTGCTAGGAGTTGGGAATTCTAGAATAGACTCTACCTTTGCTTGAGGAGGTGCAACCTGCCCCTGACCTACCGTATATCCTAGATACTGGACCGTACTCTTTACAAAGGTGCATTTCTTAAGATTAACCACCAGATTGGCATCAGCAAGATTTGAGATAGCAATCTAAGTTGGTAAAGATGCTCCTCCCATGACTTTGAAAAGATAAGAATATCATCGATGTAGACAACGCACCCAGGTACCCCTTCAGTCACCAAATTCATGAGGCGCTGGAATGTAGCTGGGGCGTTTTTTTTCAAGCCGTAGGGCATTACGTTACAGCAGAAGGCTTGATTGTTGACTACAAAGCATGATATTTCCCTTGCTCTGGGGGTGAGAGCTACTTGCCAATATCCCCTTCATCAAGTCAATCTTGCTGATATAGGTGGCGGTACCAATCTGGTCAATGCAGTCGCCGGTCCGTGGGAGTGGGTAGTTAGGTATCGTTCTTTGTGACAGCATTGACTTGCCTATAGTCCCATACATAACCTATGGCTCCCGTCTGGCTTTGGCACAAGTATGACCGGACTACTCCACTGGCTTAAGGCCCTAGTGATCAGTTCATTAGAAATCATAAAGTCAAGCTCGACCTGCAGTATACTCCTGCGTTGTGGCGAGACACGGTAAGGGGGATAGTTTAATGGGAGTTGCATCCCCTACGTCGATGTCGTGCACGGCCAAAGAAGTGAGCCCTGGAGTATCACGGAACACATTGGGAGACTGAGATAAAACAGAGATTAGTTGGTTCGCTTGATCAGAGGGAAGATGACATAGTTTAGATGGTAATTCCCTCAAAGCCACTGAATTATACTGAAAGTTGGATAGGCTACATGACAAGTCAAAGTCTTGCATGGATACCTTCAGGCTCGGGAACAGTCTGTTGCGGGTCAGTAAGAGAACTGAAGACTTTGTCCGCACCAGGCTGTTCACAGGTCCTGACATTCACTGCCACAGTGGGAGAATCTGGAAGAGAGGAATCAGGGGACCTATGGTAGGGCTTCAACATATTTATATGGAATACTTGCGTGGGCTTTCTCCTGTCTGGGGTAGTTACTAGATAATCGGTAATGCTCACCCTCCGAATGATCTTATATGGGCCCCTGAACTTGGCAGATAATGGTTGGCCAAAAAGGGGGAGCAGGACCAAAACCTCATCACCGGGCTGAAACTCCCTCTCACGGGCTTTTCTGTCATACCATTTCTGCATGGAGCTTTTAGCCACTGTCAAGTTTTGAGCGGCAAACTCACATGAGGATCTCAGCCGGGTTTTGAAATCTGAAACATACTTGAGGAGGTTTTGGTTCCCCTCCTGGCCAACTAGGCTATCCTGCAATAGTTGCAAAGGACCTCTTACCTGGGGACCGAAAACTAGCTCATTAGGGGAAAAACCCAGGGATTCAGTTGGAACCTCACGAGTAGCAAATAAAAGAAAAGGTACCCCCTTATCCCACTCAACTCCGGTCTCTGTACAATACTTACGTAACATTCCCTTTAATGTCTGATGATATCGTTCGAGAACCCCTTGACTCTCTGGGTGGTAGGTGCTAGACTTTACATGCTCGATACCCAACTCCTTCAGGGACTGCTGGAAAATGCTAGAGGTAAAATTAGTTCCTTGATCACTTTGCACCTCATGGGGGAAACCCATTCTGGTGAAGAATTTGAGCAGTTCCTTGATAACAGTTGGAGCAGAGGTAGTCCTTAAGGGTATAGCCTCTGGGTAGCGAGTTGCCATGTCCATGATAGTTAATAAATAAAGTTACCTTGGGAAGTCTTAGGCAATGGGCCTACGATGTCCACTACCACCCGAGTAAAAGGATTCTCGAAAACGGGCAAGGGCACCAGAGGATGTACAGGCACCTTCTGATTGGGTTTTCCTGTCATCTGGCAAGTGTGACACACTCTACAACACTCCACTACATCTGCACGCATTCCTGGCCAGTAAAAGTGGGATCTGATTCTGTCTAGAGTTTTTCTCACACCTAGGTGTCCTGCCAATGGTATACAATGTGCCATTTCCATGATATCTCTACGACAAGGTTTGGGGACTACTACTTGATGGATGTCCCAAGCCCCGTCATCGATTGGTCTGTGTGGCGGTCTCCATCTTCGCCACAATACTCCTCCTTTGAGGTAGAAACATTCACCACCCTCCTTCTCACATTCCTCTTCACTCACGGACCTGGCAGCTAACTCCTTGCATTCACTATCATCTCTCTGTAGCTCTACCAGGCCGCTAGGACAATTTGGAGGGGTTTCATGGTCATCGTTAGGGTCAAGATGAGCCATAAAGGTGTCAGATAAATCCACCTCAGTCACATCATCAGGCACAGTTGGAGCATCATTCACACTCTCATCATCCCTTTCATCAACTCTTACATTCGGTACATTTCTGTCTGAGGGAACTGCTACTTGAGACATTGAACGTTTGTCAGCACACAGGGAAAACAGTTGGCAACTCCTTGTCGAGCTCACCGGTTAGTGGCTCGTTAACAGGGGAAAGTGACAAAATGGGGTCTGGTCGGACCTTCTCACCTGCTACATCATTCCCCAAAAGGAGTGTTACCCCAGGCACAGGGATATCTTGGGACCTACACAAAGCTATGGTGGCCTCACCCTGTAGTAACTCACATTCAATTTCGCCTTTTACCAAGTATGCATAAAACTGGCCTCCAGCACCTCTCATTACAACTGGTTCGCCAGGTGGGCACTCAGTGTAAGGATTCACCATGAGGGTGCTAGTAGAACCTGTGTCTCTCAGAATTTTTACCTCATGCATGCAACCATTTAATCTCACGTTGCCAGATGAAATAAAGGGACGGTAACTGTCCTGCACTGATGGTGAAATTATTATTGGCTTAACCCTAGTGGGTTGCACCACACATGCTACTACACCCATGTCGAGATGATTTACGTTAGCTGCTAGGTACTCCTTCTGTCGGGAGTCCTGCATTAAAGGAACTTTTGGTGCTAGGTACTCCTTCTGTCGGGAGTCCTGCATTAAAGGAACATTTGGTGCTAGGTACTCCTTCTGTCGGGAGCCCTGCATTAAAGGCACACATGGAATTTGAGATACGGCGGCAACTGTCTGCCCCGATCTCTCGGTTTTCTCCTTGGCCCAGCACTGATAAGCTAGGTGGCCTCTCATGCCACAAAAAGTACATACTTTAGGGGATACGGGAACGTTCCCTCTTTGAGCATTACTATTAGTTTGGGGCCCACCTCTGTTACCATTGCCCTGAGTCGCATTTTTAGTTGGGGGAACAATTCTAGTTTGGCTAGCTGGGGAAGACGTTATAGGCTTGTGACTGGGTCGGTCAGATTTGTGATTGGGATACTTAAAATTAGAGCTAGAATTATCGTAGGGCTTCTTTCCACGAAATTTGTTGTTGAGCACGTATGTGTCAGCCATGTCAGCGGCGTCGGCAAGACAATCTACCTTTTTCCCCTTTAAGTGATAGGATACAGAAGAATCAATTTTCCATAGGAAATTTTCTAACAGGACCAACTCCTTCAGATCGTTGTAGCTTGTGACTTTCTTACTCTTGACCCAATGATTGAAAGTTTTAGTCATGGTCCTGGCAAATACCTTATGGGTTTCTTCTACTTTCTTCTGGTTTTTACGGAAAGATTGCCTGTAAGCCTCAGGCTGCAATTGATAGGTTTTTAGGATAGATTCTTTGAGATTGTCATAATCCTGCCTAAGTTCTGCTACTTCTGACAAATACGTGGCTCGAGCCTGCCCTGTCAAAACAGTTTGTAACATAAAAGGCCATTGATTCTCTTGTCCACTTCATACCTCCAGCAACTTTCCTCAAACAAAAACAAAGAAATCCTGCACATTATCCTCAGTGAAAGGTGGAATGACACTAGTCATAGTTAATCCCAGAGGGGGAGCAATTACAGGAGCATTTGTATTGACATTTAGTTGAGCCGTACGATATCGATATTCATATTGTTCGGTCGTTGCTCTGGCATTTATTCTGGCTAGTTCTATACTTGCGTTGGCTTGTTCGGTCGTTGCTTTTATTCTGGCTTCTTCTATTTTTAGTCTGGCTAGTTCCAGTACTTGATCACCGGTCAAACCAGGTGGCACTTGTTCATCAAGTTGGCTAAGTTTACTAGGGATCCCACCAACTGCTCCGTCACCCTCCCCGCCTTCTACAGGGAAACAGGGTGGGTTTTTATGGTCTGAGCCACCTCTACTTTAGACATGTTTGAGACAGATAATTGGAGATGTGAGGCAAGCACTTTCAGTTCAGATTTTGACAGACAGTCAATATCAGGGGATGTGGGTTCTGATTCTATGAAAACTTGAGCATCTTCGTTATTAATTAGTTGAGGCATGATTAATATTTGATTTTAAGTAGTGAAACGTTAATGAAACTGAGTGAAACTGTATGAAACGAATCCTGGCAAGGTCGCCACTCTTCTGTTACGTATCTTGATCCTCAAGTGGTTAACTTGATGAATCTAGATAGCACAGAGATGTATATTAAGGTATCAGTCAGCTGAAGGCAAAACAAAAGTAAAATCTAATAAAATAATTTCCTGTTGTTGCTTCCTTTCCTTTTGGGATCTTAGGACTTCATATCCTTTATTGACTGATACTCTTTAATTATGAAAAATACTGAAACTAATTAAAGTCATGTAGTATTTATAAAGAATTATTATTTAACCGAAGCTTAGTAGGCTATGGTTATGAACCGAAGAAGTTATATCTAAAGAAGGACTATTAATTCTATAAAAAAGTCTTGAAAGATAAATATTAAAGTAAGAATATTTCGGTCTCTTACCCTTTTTTAAATGAATAGATAGTTTTCTTCTATGTCCTTTTATTTATATTTAATGTAATTATTCTTGGTTCTTGTCTTATGTCATAGTATTATATTATTATTATCATCAGGAGTTAATATCAAAGTCAACAAAAAGTTAGATATATATTTAATAATTAGTTAAATGTATTTCTTAACCACGTAACCATTGAGGTTTGATTATGAGTAAATAAAGTTACAGGATCGTTTCATAGATTCGATTCAGGTCTCACTCAAATAATATGAAAAGCAAAATATAATATTTTGAAGCAAAAGAATTTTCTTCAGCTTAAGAAATCACTAGAAGTAATATTAACACAGCCATGTTAGTCTAAGGCGATATTACTAATACGAGACAATAGCATCACCGTACTAAGCACCATTAAGCACTGTAAGCTTAATTCAAAGAAAATGAAAGAACTCGTAAGTATTAATATAAAACAATAGTATTACTTTCATCATAACCCAATTACTTAAAGAGTTGCTTTAGTCCACAAGTTAGTCAACTAAAATAGTTAAGTACATAATAATAGCATTAACGTTAATTCCCAATCAAATAGTTAAGTACATAAATAGTAGCGTTAACGTTAATTCGCAATTAAATAGTTAAGCACATAATAGTAGTGTTCACGTTAATTCCCAATCAAATAGTTAAACACATAATAGTAGTGTTCACGTTAATTCCCAATCACATATCTCACTAACCAACATAACATAAGTGTTTACACCGAACACACTTAACACACATTTATATAATCTGACTGACAGTCACAATCCCATTATAATACTTCACCCCGTCTTCCTCCAGCTGCAAGTTCACCTTCCCCAACTCCAAATGAGACTGATTTGAATGCCCACAACTCGGGTCTTATATACCAAACAATGATGGTGTAGGAACGAATCAGGAGGCGGCGGGGTGATGCCGCTCCAATCATAGCTCCTCGAGTCGCATAACAGGTGCGTGGTCCACTCACAGCTCCTGGCGTCGATCATACGTCATAGCATCGGTCATCGAGGTGTGAAGGCTAGCATGCTGGTATGGGGCGAGATGGTTTGCCCACTCGCTCGTTCGCTTGTCTGCTTCACCGTTTGGGTAGTGGGCTCCTTCAACTCTAATTCTAACTCTTAAATTAACATACAGGGCTCCGTATGTCAGAATATATATATATATATATATATATATATATATATATATATATATATATATATATATATCTATATATTTATATGATTATATTTTGGTCGAATTTTGACTTGTCAATATTATTACATATTTGGATTCGTCTCGCCGTTGCGGAT
>CM064486.1:68049332-68091926 GCA_032716605.1 Paralithodes platypus
CGAAGTTATAATGGAATTATAGTAATACAAATATTCTACAAACATGAGTTACATGGTTCAAATTCTTATTACAATAATGGTTATTGAGGGGATAGTTGGCGCAATATGACCAGTGGAGAAGTTTACATGCCGATAGTAATATAATATTTAGTAGGGTGTGTGGTTATGGGAGAGAGGGAGGGGGGTTGTAGGAGGTAGAGGAATGGGTGGGAGAGGAGGAGGGGTAGGGGGGAGGGGGAGGAGGAGGAGGAGGTAAGGTACTCCAGGGAGGAGGAAAGTGTGAAAGGGGAGGTGTGTGTGTGTGTATGTGTTGGGGAGGGTGGGACATACTACATATAAATAAGTTGTTTAAGGCCAGCCATAGTACTGAAGATAAAAATAAATAAATATGGTAGTTAAAAAAAGGGAAAGTTTGTATTTCAACGCAAGTCTACAGATATCAGCAGTATCGCTTCATCGTACCTGACACAACATATCAATAAGTAAAGAAGGAAACTGTATACATGCAAAGATCAAGATTCAATTATGTTTAGTAGCAAAACAATATTCAGAAGGAAGATACTAATAGTCCTCCGGGAGGGATATGCCGCATATCCGAAGGTACTTAATTGTAGGTCAAACCATTAGCCGAGAATATTGAGGACAATTATGTTGCTTACATATGCAAGGGTCATGTATATTGGCTTGCAAAAGGATATGAATTGGCACTTAACAGATTATTTAAATAAATACTGTGTTAGAGGCTCAGAGGGATATGTATATACTGTACATTGTCAATCTATTAAATGAGAATAGCAGTGATAAGTAAAGAAATACTGACTGGTATTATAAGTGTGACATGATCAATGAAAATACGAAATCGTGTAGAGGGCGTTACAAAGGGTTTAAGTGTGACCTTGTAAGAAAGAAGAGATGTGTGGAGGGCAAGGGGTGCATACTTATAAGGTTCATGTTCATGTTTACAGTACATATTATTGTGGGGGGGGCAAAGTTCTTGTGTTTTTTTAGTATGTTATTGATTACGTTATTCTTTAGCATGTATGTTGCTTGATCCTCAATTGTGGTTAACTGATTATTCCTGTATTCCCTAATCATTGGGCATTCCAGGATATAGTGCTCGAGAGAGTGTTTGTTGGGAGCTCTGCAAACCCTACATTGCCTGTGCTCTTCTTCTACCTGCCAATTCAGCTGCCATGGATAACAATAGCCAAGCCTTATTCTTGCATGTACTGAGTCTACCCACCTACTCGTTGTACGTTTACCATAGGTGTATTTGGTCGTAAATGCTACTTTATTGTAGTAGTTTATAGATCGGCTGGTATTATGATGTCTAGCTCTGTCTTCATCCACTCTTTCTTCTTGTGTCTTTTTAATTATAGTTCTCATTTGTTTCAATGACAGTTCAAGAATATGATCAGGTTCTTCTTTCTCTGTGGCCTCCTTGGCAAGCTTATCTGCCCTTTCATTGCCCGGGATGCCTACATGTGAAGGAATCCAGGCAAATTTGACCCCTAGCCCCTTCTCCCCTACACATTTTATCCCCCGTCTGATATCTTGTACAAGGAAAGGATAGGTGGGTTGGGGGCTAGAGATAGCTTCCAAGGCCGCCCTGCTGTCAGATAGGATAAGAATATTCTTTCCCCTTCGAAAGATACTCCCAATTCCCATCGCTATTGCCACCAGCTCAGTTTGAGTGGAGGAGGCCCAGTCCTGTAGCCTGGATAGTTCATCGTCTTCCTGAGCAAAGTTGCCACCACTCATAATAGTGATGGCAGCTCCTGCCCTCCCAGTTACGGTGTTAAGTGAGCCGTCACAGTATACCTGATCAGTGTTCTCATCTGTCATATCTTCTATTAGTGACATAAAGTTTGTCTTCAGAGCGTAGGACGGGATCTCAGACTTTTTTGTGTCGAGTTGTGTCACTATAATCTCAATAGTGGCCTCTTCCCAGGGCGGAAGGGGGACACTCAATTGCCGGTCATCTGGATGGTAGTCTGTAAGCTGGGTGGGCGGGGTGGGGTCAGTCAGTTGCCAGTCACCGATATAGTAGTCTGTAAGCTGGTAGTCAAGAATGTCAGCAGCAGTTACATGTGGCCAGTCCCTGCCTTTTAAGTCATCTATTCTAAGTAGCTCCATTAGTGCAGTCTTAGGTCGTGTTTCTCTGTCGTCTCTCAGTGTTCGTATGCCTATTATCATATTTGTTTCTTTTATTCTATCAGTGATGGACGATAGATTTAACTCATATCTAAGATTTTTTACCTTGACATTTCTCGGACATCCAAAAATAAGTCTCATGGCTTAATTTTGCAGTTTGTCAAGTTTTTCGATCTGATTAGCAGGTAGACAGGATAGAGCAGGTGCATGGTAGTCAATTACTGATCTAATATAGGCAATGTACATGGTCCTGAGGATAGTGATGGAGGCACCCAAGCCTTTCCATGACATTACTTTAAGGGGCCTTAGTCGTCTTTTACAGGTGGTCATTACATGATTAAATTCAGCATTATTACCCTGTGGTCCCCCAACATACACTCCCAGATATTTATAATAGTCTACCCTCTCCAGTACATTACCATGAAGATGTAGAGGCTTGTTACGATTCCAACCTTTTGTTATGGCTTTTGTTTTGTTTGTTGATATTACCAGGCCTAATTGGTCACAAGCTTCTCCTACCAAGTCTAGGGCACGTTGCATGTCCCTGTGACTATCGGCCTGGATCAAAATATCATCAGCATAGCTTTCACAGATCACTCCTCTGGGAAATTTGAGTCTAACAATAATGTGCATTAATATGTTGAATAGTATTGGACTTAATACTCCCCCCTGTGGTGTACCCAGCTCAAGCTTACGTACTTCAGACTTTTTACCTTGAAAGACGACATATGCACTTCTATTGCTGAGGTATTCCTTGATCCAGCCCAATAGTTTACCTTTTACACCCATTTTCGCCAACTCGCAAAGTATTACATCCCTGTTTGCTACATCAAATGCACCCTTTAAATCTAAAAATACAGTAAAGTTACACCTATGGTTAGAGAGATATGATGTGATACAGGACATTGTACTTCTGCCTTTGATGTAGCCATTCAAATGCGGGCTCAATTGTGACTCTATTTTGTGCAGTAGCCTATTAAGGACAATCCTTTCAATTGTCTTGCAATAACAAGAAAGAAGTGATATAGGTCTCATGGCTGTAACAGAACCAGCCTTGGGTACAGGAATTATGACAGCTCTTTTCCAGTCAGGAGGGATGACACTGTTGCGATAGCTAAGGTTAAAGAAATCCAGCAATGGATTGCCTGCAACCTCTGTCATTGCACGTAGAATGGGATATGTTATCCCATCCTCCCCTGGGGCACTACTTTTGTTGTTGGATAGGGCTCTTTGGAGCTCGTAAGTGTTTATATCTTTACACGAGTCATCCTTAATGGCTATTGCTTCGTCTACTTGTTGGCGAAAATCCGGCAGGTTGGGTCCTAGCTTATTCCTAACTCTGAGAGGCAGATTACTGTAGGTGGAGGCAGAGGCCCATTCATCCATAAGGGTTTGAGCATATTCCTGAGGGTGGGGATGTGCTGCAGCTTGGTTAGTTTTCCCCCTTGCAATATTTATTTTCCTCCACACAACACTGATGGATGTATCTTTATTTGTGTGATTTAAAAAGTCTAACCAGAATTTCTCCCTTGCTTTAATTTTAGCCTGATGGGCCCTTTGACCACAGATTTTTATATTTTCAAAGTTTTCACCAGTTTTATTACCCTTCCAAATTTGTGTAGCAGTTTTTAACAAATTGGTGGTATCTTGTACCTCTTTATCATCCCTGTACCACCTTTGCCAGATTCCACCCTTGGCATTTGAACGGTATTTGTTTCCCCTATTATTTTTGTTTTTTTTTCTTGTTTGATTGCTGTTTGTTTGTTGTCTTTTTATGAGAGATTTGCTGTTCAGCATATCTTGTTAGATCTTGATAGAAAGTATTTATTGAGTTAGTCTCAGGATATGACTCAAACCACTTACTCATTCCCTCCACAAATTCTTTGGTATGCTGTTGGAGCCTCTTCCTCCCCCCATCAACCCGCCTCTTTTTAACATCTAGCTTAGTTAATAGTGCAAAGTGATCAGATAATAGTAAGTCCTGCTTGTGAACAGAACAGGTACGATATGGCTCGTTATACAGACAAACATAATCTAGCCTGCCACCTAGGACATGCGTTGACTCCGGCTGTCCTATTAGTCTTACCTCATTACAGGAGTTTATATAATTTAACCATCGTTGACCATTAACATTAGTATTATTCCTACCTTCATGCGAGGACAGAGCTCTATGGTGAGCATTTAGGTCGCCCATCAATAGAGTCTGTTCTTCATATAGCAGGTCAGGAAATTCTTGTGTATCGAGTGAGTTGCAACCTACATATATGTTGATTATATTAAGTTGGTAATCATCAAGGTATAACTTTAAAGATATATTTTCAGTGTCCCTACCAAAAGAACAATAAAACCTCTTTACAGGTATAGTCTTTTTTACATACGTAATCAAACCCCTGGCAGATGTTTCAGTGCAGTTGTGTACATGGGCAATATAATTTCCAAATCTAGGGCGAAATGTTTCATTAGCCCTGGTTTCTTGGAGACATATTACATCCACGTCATGCAACATTGCAAAATGCTGAAGCTCTACAAAGCGTTGGTTAATGCCATTGATATTCCAACATAACACCTTTAGGCCTGTATCACAATTTCCTGTGTTATTCATTATCACTACCTACTTGGGTTTCTTCAACACTAGCTGTCTCTACCGGGTCTACCATACCCTCAATTACTTTGGCTGTCTCTTTCATTGTTGAAACAGCAGAGAGGAGGCGCATACCCTCCCTTTCTGAAAGTTTTTCTAGTTTTTCCCTTATTGATTTAACCGTGACCTTTCTTGGCAAGGCATGGGAAACATTGTTTAAAACATCGTCTCTTACTAATGGAATTCCAGTTTGTTCCCCTCTAACACTGTGATATTCCCCCTGCTTACAGTTTGTAATATTACTCGCATTGTCACTATTGTTCTCCGCCTGGTTATTGTTCATTTTGTTGGCTACACATGCGAGTACCAATTTCATCGCCTCATTTATTTGTGCTCTCATCATCTCACCTAATTGTGCTTGGAACTCAAGTTGATGCTCCATGAGCCGTTGCAGTTGCTGTTGTTGTTGATCCGCCACAGACCTGAGGTGAGCCAGGGTAATTTGTATGGCGTGTGTCATCTCATCGTTGTTGTTGTTGTTGTTGTTGTGGTGGGGGTGGGGTGGGGGGGTTCGTGGCGGCCGGGATGTTGACACTTGTTGTTGTTGTGTTTGTCCCACGCCTGTACCCGCCACATCTGCCCACACATGTGTACTGGTGGGCTGTCTTGATGTCCCCGCGCGCCCTTGATCCCCGACTTCTCCCCCCACGCCGCTGGCAGTGGCTGCAGTCTCCTGGGCCAGCCCTGCCCCCACAACCATGGTGGTGTTGTTGTTGCTCCCTTGTCTGTCACATTTTCGTACCTGTGGGGGGGACAAAGGAGGGACAGGGGAGGAGAGTGAGGAATGGGAAGAGGAGGAGGAGGAGGATGGAAGGGAGGGAGGCAAGAGGGGACGGGAGGTGGGTGTGAGAGGGAGAGAGAGGGGGAGTGTGACGGAGGTAGAGCGGTTCACTGTATGCCCAGCTGACCGGGGTGAGGGGGTAACGGTGAGTGGAGAGTGGGGGGCGATGTGATCAGCTGACGACCTGTTGTTTGAGCTCCTAGTTGATGGGCGTTTGCTGCAGAGAATCGAGTGTGCATTATGATGACCATTGCAGTTGGCGCACCTTGGAGAGACATATTTTCCTTCTTTTATATGTTTGCCACAAACGGATGACTCGTGTTGCCCTGCGCAGAACCTGCACCTGTGACATTCCTTGCAGCTAAAACTTTTGTGTCCCCATTTGCTGCAACGTAGACAGAAGGCAGGTGGTTCGTTATAGGTGGCTATGGGGTTGGGAGGAAGGATACTTATAAATTGATGCCTGCCCGGTATCACCCCTTTCCACAAGGCAAGCACTTGCTCACTCTCTTCCCCTCGTATTATGTGTCTCCTTGCCCACACCACTTGAGAATGTTGCTGTACTGCTTCAAGGGAGGCGGGGAGAGGGTATCGTTTTATAATGACCTTAGTCTTGACTTCATCCGGGCTAGGTGGTACTAGCTTCACTCCCTTATACCCCTGTGTAGTGAGAAACTTGAGGGTTGCATTCCCTACACTTCGTATGAACGGCCTATTATAGCCCTTGGCAAATGATACTTTCAGGTCTGGATGGGATACTGACAGCGATAAGGCCCAGTTGAAGAAGTCTGTCTCGTTCATTGTGTTATCTTTAGGCAGGTAAAGAGGCACTGACTCCGATACGGTTGACGGTTCTTGCTGGTCACGTTTTCGATGTACAAATTGAGCTCGCTCATTCGCCTCCCCCTTTTCGTTCCTCTTGTTATTCTTCTTCTTAGAATCGACCACGACATACCCCCTGTCATCTGGTTCTCCTCCTTCTCCTCTTTCTCTTTCTCTTCCTCTTCTGTCTTCCTCTTCCTCTTCCTCTCGGCACTCGGTTCTGTCGTCCATCACGTCGTTGGTGTCATGGTGTGTTTGTTCAGGATCTGTATCATTGTCAGTGGTTTCCTCCATTGTGTTATCCTTTCCGTTCACTTCGCCTGCATTCACGTTCACTTTCACGTTAACGGCATGGGGGGTGGTTGGGGAGGGAGGAGAAGGAGATTAGACGATGTGAACAAAATATCAGAAAATAATACGATAAATTTATTTTCCCACGGACACTCGGGTGAGGGGATGTAGGGGAGGATGGGGGGTTTACGAGTGGTCAGTTGTTGTGGTCAAGAAAGGAGGAGGGGATGGGAGGGGAGACGGCGTTCCTGTCCCTCTCTCAGCCTTGCTTGACTCCTCCTGAAGGGATCTTAGCAGTTTTCCTCTCGAGTTGCTAATAATTCCTAGGCTAATCTGTGTGTACACTCGAAATCACCCTTCACTGTGACACGACACTTTTTTATGGTCTCGGAAATTGTTTGATATCCGGTAGAATCACCAATAGCCCGGGCTATTGACGAAATAACCCGGACAGCATGTCGTGGCACCTACCCCTCACCGGGTCCTTTTTGATACTGTATTTGGGTTCGTCTCGCCGTTGCGGATTCAACGATATATATATTTTTTAATTTTGACCTATTTTTAGGCCCCCTAGGCCTATTTTAAAGTTTAAAAACTCCATAGACGATATATATATATATATATATATTTATATAAATTATATATATACTGTATATATATTTTTTTTTTAAATATATATATATATATATATATATATATATATATATATATATATATATATATAATATATATTTATGAATTTTGTATATCTATATATATATATATATATATATATATATATATATATATTATATATATTTTGGTCGAATTTTGACTTGTCAATATTATTACATATTTGGATTCGTGTCGCCGTTGCGGATTCAACGGTATATATATTTTTAAATTTTGACCTATTTTTAGGCCCCCTAGGCCTATTTTAAAGTTTAAAAACTCTATAGACGAGTTATTTATGAACGGATTTTGTTTAAATTTATACCATAAGTACACTTTGGCAAGCTGAATCGAATGGCGCAAACAGAATTAAAATCGTACCATTAGTTTAGGATTTTGATTTTGACTGGGCCATATATATATATATATATATTTATATATATATAATTATATATATATATATATTTTATATTTATATTGTATATAATATATATATATATATATATATATAATATATATATATATTATATACTGTATATATATATATATATATATAATTTTCTCAAAAAACCTTGGGCCCAGGCAAATCGGTGATTTTGGTCGGATTTTGACTTGTCAATATCATTACATATTTGGATTCGTCTAGCCGTTGCGGTTTCAACGGTATAATTATTTTTTAATTTTGACAAATTTTTAGGCCCAATAGGCCTATTTTAAAGTTTAAAAACTCCATAGACAGTATATGTATAAAGTATATATATAATATATATATATATTATATAAATTATATATATTGTATACATACTGTATATATATATATATATATATTATATATTTATATTTTGTATATATATATAAATATATTATATACTGTATATATATATATATATATATATATATATATATATATATATATATATATAATTTTCTCAAAAAACCTTTGGCCCAGGCAAATCGGTGATTTTGGTCTGATTTTGACTTGTCAATATTATTACATATTTGGATTCGTCTCACCGTTGCGGATGTGCCTGAGTATATACATACAAGGTATATCAACTAATTCATTAATCAATATAATCATGTTATAGCAGCAATATGATAGTCAATATTCTAAGGTAGCCATTATTTCAATTAGTAAGGAATAACAATTAATTCATGATAAAATACAGGTCTCCCTCGAGTTACGATTGGGTTACATTCCTGAAAACCCGATCTTAGCTAGAAAAATCGTGTAGCGAACCCTAAAATTAATGGGGTAAATGGGGATGCGTTCTCGGAGCAGCTAAAACCCAAACCAAAACACCTAAAAACCTATAATAATATTAATTGGGGCATCGGATAGTGAGGTGGACCTGTACAATTTCTGTGTCCGTGAAACCATTGTTGGTAAAAATATCGAGTTCTGGTCATGTCGCCGTCATGTGGACACAGAAGATCAGTTATTTGACCGTGTCAATTTTAGTTTGTTAACCAGTCTTCTCACAAAAATATCAGCCTTCACTTCTGGGGTATTGAACTCGGGACCAGTCAGTTACTAGACCAATACACTACAGAGAGACCAAAGAAAGGTACCTCACATGTGCTAGCAGAACAAGTAGTCTTACATTCAATATCTTTGGTGATGGGCTGGTCTGTCAGAATGAGAGTTGAGTGTTCTCTGCCATACCCATAGCTTACTCTGACTGTTTCTTTCACTTATATATTTTATAGATCTCAAGTGGCGGCGTCTCTTCCGTGGATTGACCTCTCTACTGCCAACCAAGAGGTTGGCAGACTGGGAGCCAAAGCGTCACATTTTTCCCTTGCACCTAACTTTCTCTTCATAACTGTTAAGGGGCACAGGGCCCTGGGAGGGGCTTCGGTGTCCCGGGCATTTCTGCACTTTCCTCAGCTCTTTGCCTTGGAGCAGCTTCGGTCACCTGGGCATTCTTTAGTGGTAAAGCTGCGAGGGTTCTGTGGGGGCGCTCGGTTATAGCCTTGGCCTTACTCGGGACCTTGGGGCTGCTCGGCCAGACAGCCTGGGGATCAACAACAACAACATCATTCAATATCTGACTATATTTTTAGCTCCCTTTACAGCGTTGGATCAGGTAGCGTTAAAGAAGTGATACAGAAACAACCAAGTAAAGCTTTATATATAATAATCAATCTACACATAATTCATAAACAATTGACATATTTATGAATCCCAATACATTCTAGGATCATTATACAATTAACTAAGTACTCTAATACAGTGTTATGCAAAAATATGACTGATGTTTATAACAAATTATAAAACACTTATATTTAGCTTAATATATTATAAAATAATGTTTATCATTTAATAACTACGGTACTTCATACAGCTATATATTTTTATATATTTTTTATAAAATTAGTATAACCAGATCACTGAGTTCCCCAAAAGAACTCTCATAGGGCTGGCCCGAAGGATTAAATCAAGATGGACAACTAATCAAGCAGATAGATAGGGAAGGGCAGGAGGTGAACAAATCCAGGAAGGTGAAGACACGCAGACACTTCTCTCCATTTCACCAGTTCAGCCGGACCACATAAGCTCCACAGCAGAGCTCTTATAGGGCAGGGCTGAAGGATGAGGCAAGAACTGCTACACCGCAACACCAACCAAGAAGTGATCAAGGGCGAAGAATGAAAGATCAGGACTAAGGTAGAACAAAATAACAGCGAGATGCAAAAAATGCACTGCTGAGGGGAATCAAGCCAGCTCGGTCACATCAGCGACCAAAGAGACAAATCAGGTCAGGAGCCTACTACCTAGCCAGGCCAGGGAGACATGAGATATAGGCTGCCCGAAGGACAACCGAATGGGACAGAATAAGAACAGAAGAGGAAAATCATAGAAAGAGGAAAGAAATATTACTCAAAATTAGTCAAGCCAACAACAAAAGCTCGAGGGGTGAGGGAAATAACCATCCCCCATCAAGCCTAAAGGCCGATTCACACGGTCAATATTTTTATCCACCGTCCCTTGAGGGCTGCGAATATAAAAAAACAAAAAAACAGTTCGTTCCCAGAATTCCCCAATGAAATATGACACCACGGCGAATTTTGCCCTTCGAATTCTCAGCCCTCAAGGGACGGTGGATAAAAATATTGACCGTGTGAATCGGCCTTAACTCGCCGGCCCCGAAGGCCCACAACCGCGGAAAGGGGCGTAGTAGTAGGGGTGAGTGAAAGGGTTAATAGTATGAAGATTACCAAGACTAAGAACTAAACTGAGGTGTGATTATATTCTTTTAACCCGTACAGTACCGGTGACATTCATTTCATTATATTCTGGCAACTATTAGACAATTTTATTCAGTTTAAGAAGGGTGACCAGCAATTATCAGTCTTCAAAATATCTCGATCGATCCTTTTAACTACCACAGATCCTTCATAAGCTGCATAATATCTAAATATAGCTAGAATAAAATATAACAAACGTCACTGGTACAGAAAGGGTTAATAACCAGGATCTATTGATGCCGTGGGGGGGGGGGGCTTATTTATATGCTCATTTATGTATTTCTTTTATTAATTTTCTAGTTTCCTCCCTAAACCTTGATCAAACTTAAAACAACATCCATTAGATCCCCCTTCTACATTAATTTGTACATTTTTCGGTAGAAAAATGTCACGGCCAAAGGCCGTTTCTTCCAAAATTACAGGCTCACTATCGTTCGCCAGGAAAAAAATTGACACCTAAATAGCACGGAAGGTCTTAATATGGACAAAGGAATGAGACGAAAGCTCTTACAATCGACAAACAAATAGGACAAACACCTTCAAATCTGAAAACTAATGGGGCTAAACATGAGGGAGAAGGGGACCTAGAAAACTGACCGCATCCCCCTTAATTTGTTCTAAATATGAATAGAATAACAAAAATATAAGTAAGACTGAAGCGCAAACATTTCCTAAACAATGATGTCATTTATTGATTTCACTCTCACCAACACCAAACACCTCCCAATGAAATGAATTAAGGGGGCTGACCTGGTTTTTGTTATTTTTGTCCTTTTCTCTCATTCTCTGGCTTGTATCCATTCGGCCCCATTCAGCCAACTATTTTAAGACGTTTATCCCCATCTAGGTGTCGATTTCTTCCTGGCGAGCGATAGCGAGCCAGCATTATATGAAGAAATCCGGCTTCGCCGGAGACATTTTTCTATCGAAAAATGTACAAATTTAGCCTGCTGTCTAACAAAAATTAAAAATATGCTGGCTCGCTACCGCTCACCAGTAAGAAATTGACACCTGGATGGGGATAAACGTCTTAAAACAGTAGGCTGAATGGGGCCAAATGGATACAAGCCAGAGAAAGATAGAAAAGGACAGAACAAAAACAGGTCACCCCCCTTAACCCGGGAACTGCTGGGAGACTCTTAAGAGTTCCCCTGGCGGACTGCTGGGAGACTCTTAAGAGTGAGTGAAAAAAAAAAATCAACTTTTGACATCGAAAAAAAAATATTTTGTTTATTTTTATTTTTTTATTTTTATTTTTTTTTTTGGCCCCTGGGCCATGCAAAATCTCAGTCCTCTACCTCCCCTCCTTCCCCACTTTCCTCCTCTCCATCAGTTATCACCTATTTTCCCTGTTATTCCCTTATTCTGAGGTATATTTTCGTGCTAACATTAGCGAGTTGCAAGCAGGGTGTTGTCATCACTGATGGCAAGCGAGTGCAAGAGAGAGAGAGAGTATCGATCGACTGTGTCTCAGTGGCCTTGGGGGAAATTGGCGGGAAAGCAGCTTGCCTCACCCATACATTATACAACTCGCGGGCTATATCTCCGATTTTGACCATCCAAACGCTGTTTTCACTCGTTTTATTGTTGTTTCAGGTTAATACCTTTATAATCAACCCATAATAGGTGCATATGGATAAGTATTAATGCTATTAATGGTACAATGAATATTTTAGTGACGGAAACACCTCAAATACGTCAGCACAGGGGGACGTTTCCAATTACCCCCATGCGCACTTGATAGGTTAATGCATGCATGTGATCCTCCCGGGATTGGAACCTGGGATACCACATACAGATCTTAAACACTCTAACCATTACACCATCAAGACAGTTAATGGCTAAGCACATGACTACGATTTGATATCCATTTATCGAATACTGGATATCAATCTAAGGGAGTTTGAAAGTAATCTTGATAAAGCATGGGGAAGACAAGATTTGAAGTTTGATTATAAAAAAAAAAAATACAGACTAGTAAAAATGTTGCGTCTGCCGCCGCCGCCGCCGCCAACACCGTGAACGACCGCAAGTACTGGTACTGAGCTGGATACACAGGCATAGTTTGCCTTTTTCCAGAGGATCTACTGTAAGAAACTGTAAGAAACTATTCATAAACTAATCATAAACTCAGACCCAACTGCACACTGAATAGCGAAATATTTAAGTAATAGACAAATAAATATAGTTTGATTTACAATTTTACCCAAACAAAATCAAAGAAAAATTCCCCAACCCCTCTAAGTATAGGAACCATAGTAGTCTGGAGTTGTTCATTAAGACGCTTCTAATACAACCCGCTCCTTCTGTTCATTAAGACGCTTCTAATACAACCCGCTCCTTCTGTTCATTAAGACGCTTCTAATACAACCCGCTCCTTCTGTTTCTCTTTGGCCTTCTTGGGTTCTGAAACAAAATAAAAAAGGTCTTAGTATAACATCACAAGAAAAACAAGTCTTAAGGGGAAGTTATTAGTGTGTTTCCTAGACTTCCATCAAGCTTGAAATTACACCCCCCTTGAGTCCCTTTCAAGATATATTTGTACATTTTTCGGTAGAAAAATGTCCCGTCCAAAGGCCGGTTCCTCTTAAATTACAGGCTCGCTATCGCTCGCCAGGATAAAATTGACACCTAAATGGCACGAAAGGTCTTAATATGGGGTGAAAGTTCTTAAAATCGCTAAACTAATGGGGCAAACGTTTTATAATATCAAAAGCAATGGGGCTAAACATGAGGGAGAAAGGGGTCAAGACAAAAATCCCTCAAGTGGAGATCTCCCCTTAATATAGCATAAATACAATGGCTTAACATAATTTTCCATTACATACATACATAATTTGTAAATGTATATTCCATTACATACATTATAACGCCACAGATGTCGTTGCCTTTCCACAGTTGGAATATAATACAATAAAGTCCCGTCACAACACCGCCCCATCATGTCATCACTTTGGCTGATGTTGGTATAGTGCTAACAGTACTGTACCGTAGCAAGACTCAACTCAAGTCCAACTGCAGCACCTGCACCTGGAGTATCTGCAAACCACACCAGCCTCAACAGTGCTACAAGACAGTGCCATACCAAGACTCTACTGTACATTAGGCAACTTGGACTTTACAACAAATCCTGCCACAACACTGCCCCACCAAGTAAACACTGTGGCCGACTTTGGTGTGGCACCAAACAGTACCCAGGTAAGACTAGTAGAGTCCCCTGTGGCACCCACCTGCGCCTCACTAGCTTCAGCAGAGCCATACCAAGAGCAAAGCTAGCACTGTACAAGTAACCTTTAAGTAATGTGCTAAACAATTGAAAGTCATTAACTATTCAGTATAAGAAAATACACCCCAACATCAAGGAGGCCAAGCAATGTCAGGCAT
Source organism: Paralithodes platypus (assembly GCA_032716605.1). Taxonomy (NCBI): domain Eukaryota; kingdom Metazoa; phylum Arthropoda; class Malacostraca; order Decapoda; family Lithodidae; genus Paralithodes; species Paralithodes platypus. The sequence goes on from CM064486.1 coordinate 68,063,309, forward strand.
GATGAGCTGAAACGCATCAGGTCCGTATCACTGACTTTGAAGACTTACCGAACCGTCTCAAGATTCCTCCTGGGATCCTACACGATTTGCCACCACGTATCAGAGTCTGTATGATTCTATTGTATATGTGCCAGTGCTTTGGGCATCTCAGGGCAGTGTGCAAGTACAGCGAGAAGTGCAAAAACCCCGACAAGTGTAGTGTTTGCAGTGACTAGCATAACAACAGCAGAGAGACACAGTGCCTTGGGTGGGGCTTTGGTTTCCCGGGCGTTTCCGCACCCTTCTCAGCTCCTCGCCTTGGGAGTGGCTTCGGTCACCTGGGCTTTATTAGTGGTAATCAGGGAGGGTTCTGTGGGGGCGCTCGGTTTTGGCCTTGGCCTTGCTCGGGGCTGCTCGGCCAGACAGCCTGGGGAACAGCCACAACAACACCAGCATCTGGAGCGGCTTCAGTTTACCAGACTCGGGACTGTTCAGCCAGACAGTCTGGGGAACTACAACAACAATAACAGCAAATGTAATCAGCGACATAAGAACTAGGAAATGAAGGTGAAATTCCTCAATTACACCAGGGGCATCACATCTGGAAACCAAAATGTCTATCTATCTATCTATTTATTCAGGCCCTTTCCCTATCTCTTTCTATTTTTTGTTTTCTTAATCTGGGGGTGGCCGACTCAAGACAGAGCAAAATATAACACAAAACAGAAGATGTATGTATGTATGTATGTACCTGTACTGTATATACTCTGGCACCTTCCCCAGTATTTTTTTATTTTTATTTTTTTTACGGGGATGGCCAACTTGAGACAGAGCCCGAACAGGGACATGACAACACATCAGAAAAACAAAACACAAAATCACACACATCTAGGTCGCTGTACAAGATGGATCATATAATTGAGACTTTAAGTGAATTTGAGCTCGACCTCAACAGTTGAAAACCTTTCTCTTCTGTAGGAGTTATGATCTTGCAAGTGGCACAGTGACTGTAAGACTCTAACTGCTGCCATGTTAAATAATTGTTGTTGCTTGAACTACAGGTGAACTGCACCACACTTCTCTGGATTGTGGTGCACTGTGTTACGAGCGCTAGTGAATTCCTCTGGAAGAACTGGCGGTTGCGAGAAATAAAAGACCAGATTATTATTATTATTATTATTATCATTATTACAGAAAGAAAAATGAGGACCAGAACTATCCCAGCAACCGCAAAAGCCGGAGCACCCAAAGAGGAGGGGACTAATGAATAGGCCTTCATCTTAACCCTTTGAGTACCAGCCATGTGTGTTATATTTTATTCTAGCTATATTTAGACAATAGTATGCAGCTTAGGAAGGATCTGTGGTAGCTGAAAGGGTTGGTTGAGATAATTTCAAGTCTTATTATTGCTAGAGGCCCTTCCTAATCTGAATATAGTCATCTAATAGTTGCTGCAATATAATGAAAAGGCCGTCATCGGTATTGTATGGGTTGAACCCGCCTGACTCTCATACAACTCTACATCTATTTCACCTATTTGGTTTTCAACATGGTAGGAGTGGGAACACCAATTGACCGCAAATGCCATAGAAGTCGTCAAGAAGAATGGGCAGAAATTGCAACCTCTAACCTCTGTAGCTCTAAAAGGGCTAGAGCAAATGAGCGGTCACATTCCCACACTTATTCCCTAGCCAAGTCTACCTATTTGGTAGAAATCTATCTATCTATTTACTCAGGCTCAATCCCCACTTTTCTATAAATTTTTGTGTTTTTTTTAAATATTAGCTTGATTACTCTAGTCCTTTTTGAGTTATGAGAGGTTATAGGTTACGGTTTCTGCCCAACCTAGAATGAACAGACTATAAGTGACCCTCACCCACTGGAGAAGCTGCCAAAGGAGAATTTCCGACAGTAGAAGACCCCCAAATGAACAAACAAAAAACATTCCACAACAGCCTCCTGAGATGAAGTCCTGATTAGGCTGGATAGAAGTCCACAAGGTCGATTATTTCATATATTTATATATTTTTTAGTTTCCTCCCTAGACCACTATCAAACTTAAAAAACATCCATTAGATCCCCCTTCTAGATTAATTTGTACAATTTTCTGTAGAAAAATTTATTTTTGTTTCCAAAATTGCAGGCTCACTATCGTTCGCCAGGAAAAAAATTGACACCTAAATAGCACGAAAGGTCTGAATATTGACAAAGAAATGGGGCGAAAGGTCTTAAAATCTGAAAACTAATGGGGCAAACATTTTAAAATCTGAAAACTAATGGGGCTAAACATGAGGGAGAAGGGGACGAGAAAAGCAACCCAGCTCCCCTTAACCTGCTAATGCCAATTAACCACAACAGGGTGTCAGACGAAAGCCAAATAGTTTCTACAGTATAGTATTTAGTCTTTATTATTGTGTACAGTATACAAAAATGTTCTTGCTCTGTCTTGAGTCAGCTACCCCCATAATGGGGATTGGGCCTGAGCATATAGATAGATACTGTAGATAGATAGATAGATAGATAGATAGATAGATAGATAGATAGATAGATAGATGCAAAAATAAAATAGTGGTTCATCATCATTCATCATCAAATATGACGCCCTGCTTCCAGAGGACGCACCCCAAAAGGGATGGCCATGGCAGAAACTGCCTCCAGGCTCCCAGACATTGACCCACTCCACAGTGCCATTTCCACTAAGTGGATTATGACTATGAATACTGAAGGAGCAGACCCAGAGCAGTCCCTCACCCGGATGGCAGTTCCACCACTGTTTTGCTATTTTATTTACCCCAGTGGGGCCCTGGCTGGAAGCATACCAAGCACAGGAATTTTCTGAAGATAAGAACCAGTGGTCCACTGCTCCAGAGGCTGATTGCACCACCAAAGTGGCGGGCGGTGGGCTCGCCGCATCCCTACGCCAGTAGTTTATAGTTCAAATTATGTCTTTGGAAGTGATAAAATGGCCAAAACAACAGATTAACTTGCTCATGTAGTAATGTACAGTACACCCTATGTGGTGGATTGTGTTTTTTATTTCATAACAAATGTTTTATTTTAGTAAGCGTTATTTCCACATAGCGATTTTGATAAGTTATTTTGCATTTATATTGTCTTTGTCCAAGTTTTGGTTTGTTTTGTTTGCAAGTTTTACATTTTAATAAAGCGTTATTTCCACATAGCGATTTTGATTAGTTCCTTTGCGTTTATCTTGTGTCGTCCCAGTTTTGGTTTGTTTATTTTGCAAGATTTTCATTATAATTCCTTCTCATATTTATTTAAGTCTCACACAAAATTGCATTGGTTTGACACTGATCCACAACACTATTACGGAAGAAGCAACGCCCCCAAATACCATCATAAAAAGAAGCCAAGCCCACGGAAAGTACAGTAACATGGTAAGAAAAGAAGATGCCAGAAAAAAGAATATGACAAAGACTAAACCCTTATTATCAAAAATTAGAAGAGAGGATGAAACAGAGCTACCCTGTTCATTATAGGTAGTCCCAAAATATTCACCACTAACCTCTATAAAGCCGCTGCCGATTTTTCCGTCAATTTTCTATGAGCAAGTTTGTTCTCGTATAATTTCGGGACTTTTTCGTACTGGTATCGGTAACTAGACTGAAAGTAGATTATGTTAGGCGGATGAATTCTGATAAAGTGTGATTTTTAAAGCTTCCTGACCATAATTGTCCGTAAAAATTACTCGAAAAATGGCTTGTGTGATTCCACCTTTACTCACTAAAATGTAAAACTTGCAAACTAAACAAACCAAACTTGGACAGAGACAATATAAAGGCAAATCGCTATGTGGAAACAACGCTTACTAAAATAAAATTTATGAAACAAAAGAACAAAAGAACACAATCCACCACATAGGGTGTACATTACTACATGAGCAAGTTAACCCTTCCTGCCTGGGTGTCCGTGTGAAAGGACACCACAAAATAAGGGCAGGAGCCCGGGTGTCCTGTTACTAGGCAGTAAGCTTTCAAGCCTATTCAGCTTGGTCTGAACGCCGTGCGTCCGACGCATGTAAACAAAGCCGATCGTTGCGTCACCGCACCTCCGAAAACAATAAGGAGACGTCGGATCAATGTTATTGTTGTGACGTCAGACGAAATTAGTGTGTGAAAAGCGCCGATATTGTCAACATCGCGGAAAAATTCGCTCCACGGAAATCGTCATCACAACTGAACCAGTTGACTTAGAGAGCTCTACTCAACGCCAGTCTACAGACTGGAAACCGCACTACGTTTATAGATCACATAGAAAAAAAATAAAAAATAAAATGCGTGGGAAATTTCTAGCAGTTAAACTAAACAAAAATACGGTAGCCTAGGCCTAGATGTTTTTCGGTCAGATCGCCCGGGTAGCCCACACTGTCCTTTGGAGAGACAGCCCGGGCCCGGAGGGTTAATCTATTTCCCAAGCAAACTAATCGGACACATACCAACGCACTATCGTCACGTTCAAGGAATTAGTCAATTTGTAATTTTTGAGGTATTTTTTCAACCATTTAGGAAGGGTCAGCCAGGTCAAAAAAAAAGGTATGGAAATTTACAGCCCATTTGCTTTAGCCTGTTTTGAGTTACAGAGGTTAGGGGTCCCAATTTCTGGCCTACCTATAATGAATAGACTATAGGAAGCGGAACGAACAAGGCCGATTAACACCATCACTCGCAAAGTAAAAATGCATTATGAAAGGACAAAAGTCTCACTGAAGAAGACATCAAATAAATATTATTAGCCTAGGAGGTCCATGCAACCCAACTGGTGGGCCAAAAATGCAAACGTCTGAGTACTCCAGGAGAACGCACATGAGTTGTCTTGGAATCATTGAGCTTGTTTGTGTTCATTTCAAAATTTTAGTTTGCTAAAGCAATAATTCTACATAGCGATTTTGATAAGTTCTTTTGTCTTTATCTTGTGTCGTCCATGTTTTCGTTTGTTTATTTTGCAAGTTTTACATTATAATTTCCAGAGGTTTCTCCTTCTTCTCCTGGCTGGCTGGTGCCTATACTTCCAGTGAGGCGTCATATTAACGTGTACAGTATGTTTATGGGTGTATATATTCACCCATAGGATTGCCAATATTTGTTTCGGCTATTTTTTTTTTTTTTTTTCACCCTATGTGAGTGAGAGAGACAAAAGGCAGAACTGCCTGTATCGAAAGTCTCCCGCAGACTGGTGTCAACTTAGTCACCGAGTTGATAAACACCATTATTAAATATCAATTATGTACGATTAAGTACGACAGGTTGGGTAAGAGGTATCCTCACCAGGATTCGAACCCACTCACTCCAGGTATATTTGGGAGAGTCGGGCACCGTAACCACTCGGCCATGAGCGGATATAAGGAAAGCAACCTTAGTTCTTATTTGAGGAACCAGGTTTTTAGTCTCGTGGAGGACTATGCCTTCGAACACGTGGTGAGTTTATTAGACTTCGACCTGACTATTTTTACGCTTCCCCCCCGCCAACCCGGTTAACCCGGGAACTGCGGGAAGACTCTTAAGAGTTCCCCCGGCGGACTGCGGGAAGACTCTTAAGAGTCAGGGGGGAAAAAAATCAATTTAAAAAAAAAAAAAAAAAAAAAAAAAAATTTGCCCCTGGGCCATGCAAAATATCACTCCTCTACCTCCCCTCCTTCCCCACTTTCCTCCCCTCCTTCAGTTATCACCTATTTTCCCTGTTATTCCCTTATTCTGTGGTATATTTTCGTGCTAACATTAGCGAGTTGCAAGCAGGGCATTGTCATCACTGTTAGCAAGCGAGTGCAAGAGAGAGAGAGAGAGAGTATCGATCAACAGTGTCTCTGCAGACTTGGGGAAAAGTGGCGGGAAAGGAGGTTGCCTCAGCCATACATTATGTAACTCCCGGCATGTATCGCCGGATTTGACTATCCAAACGCTGTTTCCACTTGTTTTATTGTTGTAACAGGTTAATACCTTTATAATCAACCTATAATAGGCGCATATGGAGAAGTATTAATGCTATTTATGGTAAAATAAATATTTTAGTTATGGAAACAGCTCAAATACATGTGCACAGGCAGAGGTGTCTCATACCCCCCATGCGCACTTCAGAGGTTAAGTGATATACGATTTTTAATCGTCCTGGTACTATTATGGAACCTCTGAAAATGACAAATATCAATTATGTACGATTAATTGAACTCAATTAATTCCTCAAATAAGAACTAAGGTTGCTTTCCTTATATCCGCTCATGGCCGAGTGGTTACGGTGCCCGACTCTCCCAAATATACCTGGAGTGAGTGGGTTCGAATCCTGGTGAGGATACCTCTTACCCAACCATTATTAAAGATGAGAAAATCCCAGAGGATTGGCTCAAAGTGTAATAGTAAATATATACAAAGGAAAAGGGGATGCGCTAGATAGAGGAATTTATTGGGGCCTGAAAATGCTTGACCAAATCATGAAGGTCTGTGAGAGAGTCTTTGAGGGTTTGATCAGGCAAAGCATCTCCATTGATGATATGCAGTTTGGTTTTATGCCAGGACGTGGTACAACCGATGCTATCTTCATAGTCAGGCAGATACAGGAAAGATACTTACTAAAAAGGGATCTTTACTTTGTGTTTGTAGACCTGGAGAAGGCCTTTGATAGGGTGCCTAGAGATGTTGTGCAGTGGCTATGAGGAAACTTGGTGTGGAAGAGTGGCTGGTGCGTGTGATAATGAAGATGCATGAGGATTCGCGAAGTGCGGTGAGGGTGAAGGGTGTACTGAGTGATGAGTTCGCAGTCCGTGTTGGAGTCCATCAGGGTTCAGTGTTAAGCCCCCTCCTCTTTATTATGGTCTTGGAGGCACTGTCTAGAGTTTTTAGAGGCGGACTCCCGTTAGAACTGTTTTATGCAGACGATTTAGTCCTAATAGCTGACAGTATGTAAGATGCTGAGGCCAAATTCAGAAAATGGAGAGAGGGCATGGCAAGCAAGGGTTTAAGAGTCAATATTAACAAAACCAAGGTTATGCATTGTAGATTGAGACGAAGCAATGTGGAAAAGAGCGATGCATACACATGTGCAGTGAAAGGGTGTGGGTGTTAACTCAATTCAATGTAGCATCTGTCGATGTTGGGTACACCATGGGAGTAAGCGCCGTAGTAGAATAAAGGGACCCCTGCCGAAGGATAAGTCAGAAATAGAGAAATTTGAGTGCGTAGTGTGCAAAGGCGAGCTTGTGTTAAGTGATGATCCTGTGACTGTGAATTTTGGAAATGAGTCATTGGAGCTGGTGAACAAGTTTTGTTACCTAGGAGATACCATCTCTGCCGGTGGTGGGGCAGAGGCTGCCACTGTTGCTAGAATTAGATGTGGCTGGGGGAAGTTCAGAGAACTGCTGCCAATCCTGACCATGAAAAGAATGCCTCTCCTCTTGAAGGGAAAGGTGTATGCCTCATGTGTTAGAAGTGCAATGACGTATGCCTCAGAAACATGGGCTGTTAAAGTAGAGGATGTCAGCAGAATGGAACGTAATGAGATGAGAATGGTGAGATGGATGTGTGAGGCCAGCATACAGGATAGAATAACAAATGTTGAGCTGAGGAGACGTTTAGGTATAAAGAGTATTAGCGAGGTGATGCGTACAAGTAGACTGGGATAGTATGGACATGTGGAGAGAATGGATGAATAAAATTGGGTGAAAAAATGCAGGTCTGTGATTGTGGAGGGAGCTGCACCAAGGGGTGGACCGAGGAAGACCTGAGATCAGACTATTCGTGCCGATCTCAAATCCAAGAACTTGACAAGTGAAGCAGCCCTTAACAGGGTTGCCTGGAACGCTGCCATTAGGACAAGAGACTGAAACTGCACATATGTGTGGAACACTCAGTCTTAAAATTTTATGTATGTATGTATGTAGAGTGACAGGGCCAAAATCAAGGAACGTTCGAGCCAAAATGTCTGGACACACAGAGTTTGAAGCAATTTAGTCATAGGCAGAGGGAAAGACTGATTCTGGGAGAGAGTTCCAGAGCTCAGTCGTTGAATAGAAGAATGACTGAGAATAAAATTTAATTCTTGGGTTGGAGAGTTACAATATTTATGAAGAATATGGTCATCCACAGTTTGATTGAGCCATGTAATATAAATGTAAAGCTTGCAAAGCAAACAAACCAAAGCAGGAATGCATAATATAAAGACAAATGAGCTTATCAAAATCACTATGTGGATATAACGCATTGAAGATTTACCAAAACAATACAGTCTTATGAACTACAATTTGTTTTTATATCCTTATCCTAACCATTTCCCAAAGCCCCCTTACATTAAATCCTAAAACCTGCACACACCATGCTGCCCAAGAACAACTGAACTTGACTATACAGTGGGCTCACCTATCTCGATTGGGATTGGGACCGAAAAATGAGATACGAACTTAACTTCTTATGGGGAAAAATACAATAGGGACCAGTGAGTCGGCCAGTAACCCACATCAAATCTGACAATCACCACATTTGACCCCGTAACTCGCACTTACGGTCGCCAACCAGCTGCATCAACCTCCTTTTTGCTCAATCTGGATCAATGTATGTGTATCTTATGGCTCCCTTACCCTTCAGCTACAACTACATCTACGATATTCCATGTAATTGATCAATAAAACAAAGTATCTTTACTTCAACAAACACAAAAGTAGACTGGTGATTCACGTGTGTTGTATCGTAAGGCTACAAGTTGCTAAGCTGGCTGCCAATCTACCGACTTCAATACATTTTCCATGGTACTGTATAAAGTCTAATTAAGTTTTCTTTTGCCTTTACTATTATCATAAATTATATTTTCCTCATAAAAATAGTAATGAATTATTAAAACATGGTAAAGTAATTTATATTACTACGTAAACAAAAGCGGCAGAGATGAGAGTCAGGTTAGACTACTGCTTGAAAACTATCGATACTAGCGGTACATTAGTAGGGTAAGACGGGGTAATTTCGCAGCGACGCTAATAATTTGCATGCAAACGCCGATATCTCCGAAACTATTGCATGGATTTGGCTGCAGTTTGGCTTAGGTTGTAGAGCAGTTTTGGCTTAGATTGTAGAGCTAGTTTGGCTTAGGTTGTATAGCTAGTTTGGCTTACGTTGTACAGCTAGTTTGGCTTGGGTTGTATTGCAGTTTCGCGGGGCCTGGCGCCGGGGCTAGCAGCGCATCTGACGGTATGGTCGGGTGTGTGTAGGGGTGTTTGTTGGTGTATTTACCTATTTGTAGTATACAGGAGTTGAGCTTTTTAGGCTCGTATTGTCCCGCTTCCTGAGTTACAATTATCTAACTTTGCCTTAAAAATATGAATGTTTTTGGCACACACCACTTCCTCTTCCAACTGATTCCATTTACTTATACTTCTGTAAGGGAAACTATAGTTTCTCACATCTCCTTTACATCTTCCTTTCATTAGCTTATATCTATGCCCCCTAGTTCTTCCATTATCTTTCACAATATAACCCTTCTTGTCCACCTTTTCGAGTCCTCTCACACATTTGTACATCATAATCATATCGCCTCTCTCCCTCCTATCCATTAGAGATGGTAAATCTAATTTCTTTAATCTCTCCTCATATGGTAATTCTCTCAGTTCTGGTATCATCCTAGTTGCAGCTCTCTGAACCTTCTCCAGCTTCTTTATATGCTTTTTTAGATGTGGTGCCCACACCACTGCCGCATACTCCAGTCTTGGTCTCACCAATGTTTTTATTATTTTCTCCAGCATCTCCTCGTTTATATAGTTAAAGGCTATTTTTATTCTGTTTAGCAGTCCATATGTTTCTCCCACTATCTTATTAATATGATTCTCAGGTGAAAGATCACTCCTAACAGTTATCCCTAAGTCCTTTTCTTTCTCTGATGGGTTAACAGTGTTTTCTCCTAACTTATATTCCATATGAGGCCTTCTTTTACTTACTCCCATTTCCACTACATGACATTTATTTGTGTTGAATTCCATTTTCCACTTCTTGCTCCATTGATCTATCCTATCCAAATCCCTCTGTAATTCCCTACCACTGTTTTCATCTTCTATACGCTTCATGATCTTGGCATCATCTGCAAACATATTCATATAAGCATTTATATCCTTTGGCATGTCGTTAATGTATATTAGAAACATTATGGGAGCCAGCACCGCTCCCTGCGGAACTCCACTTGTGACATCTTTCCACGTAGAAAATTATATCTCTGATAGTAGTCCTCATCTGTCTCCCTGAAAGATAGTCCTCCATCCAATTTAACAAACTACCCTGAATCCCTCCATACTCTTTTAATTTCCACTTCAGCCTGCTATGCGATACTCTGTCAAAAGCTTTCTTCATGTCAATATATACGCAATCCACCCATCCATCTCTCTCTTGTAATATGTCAACCACTCTGTCATAAAAACTGAGTAGATTTGTAACACATGAGGTACCCTCCCTGAATCCAAATTGCCTGTTAGATAGTAGATTATTCTTTTCCAAGTAAATCATCCATCTTTTCTTAATTATTTTCTCACAGATTTTGCACACTATACTAGTAAGTGACACAGGTCGATAATTCAATGGATGTTCCCTGTTCCCACCTTTATAAATCGGTACAATGTTGGCTCTCTTCCAGTCCATTGGTAATTTTCCCACTTCCAGAGAGTATTTCATTATCTCATATAAGGGTTTCACTAGTTCGTCAGCACATTCTTTCAAAATCCATCCCGCTACATTGTCAGGTCCCACTGCTTTTTTCACATCTAGTCCTTTCATTATTTCTACTAGCTCCTCTGGGAGAAAATTAATCTCTCCCAGTTTAACACCAATTTCACCTACCGGTACTTCTTCAAAGTTATCACCTTTAGTATATACTGAGTGTATATACTGAGTGAGGGCGGGTGCCCAACCCCGAAAAGGGTTGAAATAGGGGAGCTATCCCCCCGCCAAAGGTGGCTTTCTAGGGCCTTTCCTAGCTGATGCTAAGAGGATTGGGTTCTATTCATGTGGTGATGGGCTGGTCTAGCAGAGAGAGAACGGAGCAATCTCTGCCATACCCATAGCTTACTCTGACTGTTCCTTTTACTTATATATTTTCTAGATCTCAAGTGACGGCATCTCTAACGTGGATTGACCTCCCAATCTACCAAGATTGGAAGCCAAAGCGTCACATTTTTCCCTTGCCCCTCAACTTTCTCTTCATAATTGCTGAGGGTCACAGGGCCCTGGGTGGGGCTTTGGTTTCCCGGGCATTTCCGCACCCTCCTCAGCTCCCCGCCATGGAGTGGCTTCGGTCACCCAAGCTTTATTGTGGTCGGCGGGGAGGGTTCTGTGGGGGCGCTCGGTTATGGCCTTGGCCTTGCTCGGGGCCTTGGGGCTGTTCGGCCAGGCAGCTTGGGGAACAACAACAACAACAACAACAACTGAGTGTAGTGTATTGTTCATAATTTCACACATATTCTGGTCGTCATCATAAGTGGTCCCTTCAACCTTCAACCTCACTATTCTATCCCTTACCTTCATTTTACTATTTATAAACCTATAGAACAGCTTAGGATCACTCTTACATTTTTTCACAATGTTCTTCTCATATTCTCTGGCTTCTTGTCTCCTGATTGCAGTATATACATTTCTTAATCTCTTGTATCTGTTCCAAGTTTCTCTATTACACCTTTTTCTAGCTGCCTTCCACGCTTGGTCTCTCTTTTCCTTGGCTTTCCTACATTTTTCATTAAACCAATCCTTTTCCTTCGCTGACCTATTACCTTGTTTAGGGACATATTTATTAACTCCTTCATATATTGTTTTAAATACTCCATACTTCTCGTCTACACTATTTCTCTGATGTATTTCACTCCAGTCAACATCTCTAAAGTATTGTCTCAGTGATTGGTAGTCTCCTTTTGCATAGTCAAACCTAGTTTCCTTGTGCTCCTCCCTCTCCTCCATATTGGAATAACCCAATAGGATTTCTATATCCATTACAACGTGATCGCTCTTGCCTAAAGGTGGTAAGTATTTTATATCAGAAATTACATCTGGGTCTCTAGTAAACATTAGGTCCAATCTGGATGCTTCATCATTTCCCCTTCTTCTTGTATTTTCCTTTATATTTTGCACCAATAAATTTTCTGTTACCATATCCAGTAGCCTATACCCCCACGAGTTCACGTTGCTACCAGCTTCTCTCTGCTCCCAATCCACCTCTTTACAGTTGAAGTCCCCTATTATAATTAATTCATTGTTTCTACGAGTTAATTTTTCAATACAAATAATCATCTCATCTTTGATAAATTTGTATTCCTCCTCTTCCCAAGCCCCTGTGTAAGGCGGCATGTAGGCCACTACAATATCCGCCTTTTGATTGTCATCATCTGTCAATTTTACTGCTAATATTTCCGCTTTACTATTATTCAGATCAATCATTCTTGTTTCAATCATTCTTGTTTAAGGATGAGATCTGTGCAGCATGTGAGGAGGTGTGTGGAGTGAGGAGAAGAGGGAGGGGAGTGAAAGGTACAGCATGGTGGACAGAAGAGGTACGAATAGCTGTGGAAGAAAAGAAGAAAGCATATAGAGAGTGGTTGGGTAGCAGAGGGAATGAAGATTCCGAGAGACAGAAACGAGCGAGGTACGTGGAGAGTAAGAGGGTGGTGAAGAGAGTAGTGAAGGAAAGTAAGAGAAGAGTAGATGAGGAATTTGGAAGGAATCTGAGTGTAAAATGGAGGGAGAGTAAGAAACTGTTCTGGAAAGAAGTCAAGAAAGTTAGGGAAGGTAGCAAGGGAAACAGTAAGGGTGTGAAAGATAAGAATGGGAGAATGCTAGCCGAGAAGCAAGAGAGAGTCGAAAGATGGAGGGAGTACTTCAGTGAGTTGCTAAATGAAAGGAATGAAGAGCCAGCAAACATAGCTGGATATGGTATGGGAGGGAGAAGAAGAGAAGTAGTGGAGGAGGAGGTGGGGATCAGGAGGTCAGAAGTGTGGGAAGCCATGAAAAGAGTGAAGTTGGGGAAAGCACCAGAACAGATGGAGTGTGTGGGAAATGTTGAGGTATGGTGGTGAGATAGTGATAGAATGGGTATGGAAAATGTGCAAACTAGCATGGGAGAAGGGGAGTGCACCCGATGACTGGAAGACTGGCATAATAGTCCCCCTATATAAGGGCAAAGGGAAAGAGGAGTGTGTGGTAACCACCGAGGAATGTCTTCTAAGCGTAGTAGGGAAGGTATACAGTAGGGTAGTGATTGAGAGAGTGAGAGTGAGAACGGAGAAATGGATAGGCGACGAGCAGGGAGGTTTTAGGAAGGGAAGAGGATGTGTAGATCAGATTTTTACCCTGAATTGTGTTGTGGAGAAGTATCTGGAGAAGAAACAAAAGGTGTATGTTGCCTTTATGGACTTAGAGAAGGCCTATGACAGAGTGGATAGAGAAGGTTTGTGGAAAGTACTTAGAATATACGGAGTAGAGGGCAAGTTGCTGAAAGCAGTGAAGAGCATGTATGAGGGTGCAAAGGCGGCAGTACGTGTGGAGAGTGAGCAGAGCGAGTTCTTTGACCTGAATGTTGGTTTGAAACAGGGGTGTGATGTCCCCGTGGTTGTTTACTGTATATATGGATGGAGTTATGAAAGAAATACTATCAAGAGCAGTGGATGTTGGTGTATCGCTGAAAAGGGAGGGAATTGAGTGGAAGCTACCTATACTGCTGTTTGCGGATGATACAGTTCTGATGAGTGATAATGAATGGGAGTTGCAGGGTCTGGTAAATGAGTTTGGAACAGTGTGCGAAAAACGGAATTTGAAGGTAAATACGGGGAAGAGCAAGGTTATGGTCTTCGAAAGGGGTGAAGTCACAGAGTGTGAGGTGAAGCTGAACGGTCAGGCTATGGAGATCGTCAACTCTTTTAAGTATCTGGGCAGTGTGTTGAGTAAAGATGGGACTATGGATGAAGAGGTGCGGGAGAGGGTACAACAGGGGAAGAGGGTTGTAGGAACGCTAAAAGCAGTAACAAGAAATAGGGTGGTCAGTATGGAAGTGAAGAAGTCCTTGCATGACAGTGTGGTAATCCCGACACTGACTTACGGAAGCGAAGCATGGACGTTGGTTGAGAGACTCAGACCAAGAGTGAGAGCAGTGGAAATGTATTACTTAAGGAGTGCGTGCGGAGTTACATGGAGGGATAGACAGACTAATGAGGAAGTAAGAAGGAGGTGTGGTGTGGAGGTAGATGTGCTGGAAAGTGTGAAAAGGAACAACTTGAGATGGTTCGGCCGTATGGAAAGCGAGAGAATGACTAAGAGGGTGTATGAGAGTGAGGTGGAGGGACAGAGGGGGAGAGGTAGACCGAATATGAGGTGGAAGGATGGAGTGAGGAAGTACATGAACGAAGGTGGTGCTGGTTGGGGGGAGGGGCGTCGACTGACTGGGGACAGAGGTGCATGGGGGCGGTTCGTTCGTGGCCACCCCTTCGGGGATCACGGCGTCAGGCAATAGATAGATAGATAGATAGATCATTCTTGTTTTCAATTTATTATGTGTAAGAATTAGCACCCCTCCCCCCATCTTGTCTTCTCTATCCCTTCTCCAGATATTATAGTTGTTCCATCCCATTCCCTCCAAACTTATCCCTTTATTTAGTTTAGTTTCACATAGACACAATATTAAGGGCTCTTCCTGTCTGATGTAATCATTTATTTCTAATTTCTTTGATAGCAGCCCATCCACATTGCTATAGACCATCTTGCACCTGTTGCTTTTACCATTATGATTGATATTCCCTGTCTTTATCCTACTATTTCCCCTTCCTGTTGCACCTCTCCCTCCAATCCTTCTTCCTGTACCACCACTTCTTTTCTCCTCCCCCCCTTCTTCAGGTACCACTTCCTTACTTTCCCATCCATGTTTCTGTAGAAAAAAAAGCCCTTCTCCACTTCTGATCTATTATCGTTCTTTTCTTTGACTTCTCTATTTATTTCTCTAAATTTGTCGCTCTCTTCCGCATTTAGATCTTTCCTTAGTTTAACATTTCTGTATTCCCCCTCCTGACTTAACTTCCAGCTGGATCTGAGTACCTCCTCTGCTACTTTGGTTGACTTAAATCTAATCTTCATTGGCCTCATTTCTCCTTTCTTGTATTTCCCTAGTCTCCAACAATCCTCTACCTCTCTCTTCCATCCCTCCTTATCTTGTCTATCTATCACATCAATCATCTTCTCAACTTTCTTCATCTCCACACCCTTTCTCGTATTTCTATCTAATATTTCCCCTTCTACATCTCCAAACATAATTACACATCTCTTCTTATCAATAATATCACTGACCTGTTTCTCATTTTGTCTGATGGCATTAACTACCCTCTTGTTCAGGTTCTCCTCCTGCTGTCCCTTTTGCTCCTCAATAATTGCTTTTAGTTGTACCTCTGCTTCACCCACTCGATCACCCCAGACATTTTTCATTTGAGATACCTCTTCCTCCATTTTTTGTGTCCTGTCCTGATTTGTTTCCACTCCTTGTTTTAGCCTAGCATTCTCCTCCCTCAATTCACGAATCTCTCTCTCAGCCCTCTCCCTATACCCATCATCTATCTCTTTCACTCTCTCATTTAAATGTTCTTTGTATTCCTGTTCTTTTAAAGCCACATTCTCAGATACCAATTCGTTGACCCTAGCAGTTAGATAATTTAAACCCTCCCCCGGGACACAGCTCTCTTCCACTACAGTCCCAATGGTCTTCCTCCACCCCTCCATTTCCTTTCTCCACTTTATCAGCCCCATCAGATTCCTGTTCAGGAAGATGATCTGGTCCTCCTTACCTTCAGGAAAGCCTGAATAATCCCCTTCCTCGTCATAAAAACATTCCCCACTCATATCCGTGGCTTCGATGTCAGCCATTGTTGTTGTCATGTGACGTCACCAGCCTTACCAGCTGATTTCTCAAAACAAACTCTCTAAGTTTCGTTTAAACATTCATATTTTTAAATAGCTTTGACTGAACACTTTCCTGTAATAATATTATTAGCGGGACAATACACAATAATTTCCTGTATACCCCACTTTAGGCAAGTCAGATGGTAGTTTGAGGAGCGCCAGCCAACGACATCCGCTCCCACTCGTCTCTCGTGTATGTGGGTGCGTACACTGTGGTGGTGCGTGTGACACAGTGTTGGCAGTAGCCGTCAGCTGCTGCCTGGTACTTTGCACTAGCACCCTACACGCCGCACCCACACCAGCACTAAATACTTCCACACCCGTAGGCCTAATAAACACGTCCACACCCGCACTACATGTCCACAACTCCACACCCGCACTGACACAGTGGTGCCTAGGCCTACACGTGTGACACACCTGCATCTCTGCCCGCCCTGTTCAGTTGTGTGTGTGTGCGTGTGACGTTTTTCTATTGACATATTTAGTGGCAGTTTGGGTTTGTGAATGTTTTCATCGGTTTTACCTGCGCGCTAGTGTTTTGTCTGGCCATTAATCATATAATGTTATCTAGTTTACTGGCTAGATGATGCGTAAAATAGGTCGCGGCGAAATTACCCCGCCCGGCGGGGTAATTTCGCCGCGAGAGTAACTTTTTTTTTTAAATCGGCAGCATGACCAAATCATTATATATTTTTTTGTTTTATGGGCATCTATAGCAGAGAGGCTGAATGTATAGATAAAAAATTCACAAATTCAAAATTCCATTTGTGGCAGTTTCTATTCGTCAAAAACCGTCTTACCCTATACCAGTAAACAAAACACAATGATTGTGAGGTTCATGAATCAATTTTGTCAAATTACTCTGTTTATATTAGTATATAAGCATCTAGCATCAATATTTAGCTATCGAGATTAACGTCTTTTCATTGAGATTTGTGATTGGGGCGAGCTTGAAGGTGGCATCGAGAAGAGATTGATCGAGATACGTTGAAGAACGCGGGCTATGAGCAGAGGTTGAGGACACTGGGGCTTCCGACACTGGCATATAGGAGAAAGAGAGGGGATATGATAGAGACTTATAAGATAGTGTCAGGAAAGTACGATGAGGATGTGTGAAGGTATCTTCTTGATGCGGGAGGGAACAAGAACGAGAGGACACTCTAAGAAAATTTACAAAGAAAGAAATAGGCTTGAGAAGGCAAAGAACTCATTTTGTGATAGAGTGGTAAATGAGTGGAACGCACTGCCCCAGTATGTAGTCGATTCCGAATCAATAAGGGAGTTTGAAAGTAATCTTGATAAAGCATGGGGAAGACAAGATTTGAAGTTTGATTATAAAACAAAAATACAGAATAGTAAAAATGTTGCGTCTGCTACCGCCGCCGCCAACACCGTGAACGACCGCAGCAGTGCAAGTACTGGTACTGAGCTGGATACACAGGCATAGTTTGCCTTTTTCCAGAGGATCTACTGAAAGAAACTGTAAGAAAATATGTGCGCCTACTGTACATACCTTGTGGTGCCTCCTGGGGTACATCTGGCAGCTGCACCTCTCCCACCTCCTCTCTCTCCTCCTCCTCCTGGATGGTGGTGGGGGTTGGTTCCTTGGGTGCGTCTGGTAGCTGTTTCTCCACGGCCGCAGCTATCAGGGCATCCAGCTCCTCCTCCACAGCACTCTCATCCTCCTCTGTTAGTGCTCCGCCGCTCAGTAGCTCGTTGATTTCCTGTAAAAGTCTTAGTGTTACTATGTTATAAAAGCAATATGATACTCAATATTCTAAGACAGCCATTAGATTTAAGTAACACCCCGTTCTTAACATTAATCATCAATTACAAACACCAATGCACTTGAATAGATTAAAATGTAAAACTTGCAAACAAAGTCAAACCAAAACTGGGACAAAGACAATATAAAGTCAAAACAACATATCAAAATCGCTATGTGGAAACAACGCTTACTAAAAATAAAATTTATGAAATGAAGGAACACAATCCACCACATAGGGTGT
The DNA here is from genome assembly GCA_032716605.1 of Paralithodes platypus. Taxonomy (NCBI): domain Eukaryota; kingdom Metazoa; phylum Arthropoda; class Malacostraca; order Decapoda; family Lithodidae; genus Paralithodes; species Paralithodes platypus. The sequence continues at coordinate 68,081,199 of CM064486.1, forward strand.
ACATTACTACATGAGCAATTTAATCTGGTTCCCAAGCAAACTAATCGCACATATAACAACGTGCTATCGTCACGTTCAGGGAATTAGTCAATTTGGGAAGTCCGGGACGTTCTGGCTAATGAAAGCATATGGATTCAAACTCGGGACACCACACCCAGAACATAAGCATCTAAATTAGTAAGGAAAAACAGTGAATTCATGATACAATGCAGGTCTCCCTCGATTTACGATTGGGTTACTTTCCTGAAAACCCGCCGCTCAGTAGCTTGTTGATTTCCTGCAAAAGTGTTAAGTGTTATTATGTATGTATTGATGAATGTATGTACGGTGTCGCTAATAAGTCATGTCTAAGCAGTCATAAGTTTGGCTCGGTCTGTGCTGTATTAATGTATGTAAGATGTTGAATAGGGCGGGTACGGTAGCGCTAATAAGTCATGTCCCAGCTGTCATTACGTTTGGCTCGCTCTGTGCTGTATTAATGTCTGCCAGATGGTTAAATAGGGTGGGTAAGTGTAGGAACATGTTTGGATATCTCACTCTAAATGAATAAATCAAGTTTTAGATATTGTTGTTGTTGTTGTTGTTCCCCAAGCTGCCTGGCCGAACAGCCCCAAGGCCCCGAGCAAGGCCAAGGCCATAACCGAGCGCCCCCACAGAACGCCCCCCTGCCGACCACAATAAAGCCTGGGTGACCGAAGCCACTCCATGGCGGGGAGCTGAGGAGGGTGTGGAAACGCCCGGGAAACCAAAGCCCCACCCAGGGCCCTGTGCCCCTCAGCAATTATGAAGAGAAAGTTGAGGGGCAAAGGAAAATTGTGACGCTTTGGCTTCCAATCTGCCAACCTCTAGGTTGGCAGATTGGGAGGTCAATCCACGGAAGAGACGCCGTCACTTGAGATCTAGAAAATATATAAGTACTGTAAAAGGAACAGTCAAAGTAAGCTATGGGTATGGTAGAGATCGCTCAGTTCTCACTCTGATAGACCAGCCCATCACCACATGACTAGAACCCAATCCTCTCAGCATCAGCTAGGAAAGGCCCTAGAAAGCCGCCTTTGGCGGGGGGATAGATCACCCGCCTAGATTTTAGATATTGTTGATACCAATTATTGAGCAAAACATACTTGGTGCCGGGACATCACTTATTAGGCCGATTGCATATACTCAGGCACATATCCCATAACTGGGGGTGGCCAACTCGAGGATCATGACACATTTCAGCAGTTTCTTCTGGCTATTATTCGACTATTTTATACACCTTAGGAAAGACCTCTCATTGATTTCCTGCAAAAATGTTAGTGTTATTATAAGATAATGATTTAACCCCTTCACTACCGGGGACATCTTGTTCATTATATTCTGCCAATTATTAGACAATTTTATTCAGCTTGAGAAGGAAATCAACCAATTAACCCTCCCGCCCCGGCTACGCATTACATAAATATTCCCCGAAATCCGGGTGTTTTGGCCGAAAAACGTCTAGGCTAGGCTACCGTATCATTGTTATGCTGACTGCTTTCCGCATTCCCGCGCATCCCCAAGTGTAGCTGTGTTATTTACCTGTAGAATGGCGTTAAGTAGAGCTCTCTAAGTCAAGTGCTTGATTTGTGATGATGATTTCATTGGAGATAACTTTATGGCCAAAACAGCCACTTTACACTACTTTTCGATACTTAACAACAACATACAGGCACACACGAACAAGCGACGCTCTCCTTCTTGTGGCCGGAGATGCGGGGCGTCGGTCCAGCCGGCTGTTGTTTACATGCGTCGGACCGACGCCTCGCACACCAAGGTCACAGGCTTTCAAGCAATGGTACAATGTTGTACCACCCGGGTTCCTGGGGGCAAAACATAATGGTACACACGTGTACCATCAGAGTTTGAAGGGTTAAAAGGCTACATACTATTTCAATTAACCCTTTCATGTGGTGATGGGCTGGTCTATCAGAGTGAGAACTGAGCGATCTCTGCCATACCCATAGCTTACTCTGACTGTTCCTTTAACTTATATATTTTCTAGATCTCAAGTGACGGCATCTTTTCCGTGGATTGACCTCCCAATCTACCAAGATTGGAAGCCAAAGCGTCACATTTTTCCCTTGCCCCTCAACTTTCTCTTCATAATTGCTGAGGGGCACAGGGCCCTGGGTGGGGCTTTGGTTTCCCGGGCGTTTCTGCACCCTCCTCAGCTCCCCGCCATGGAGTGGCTTCGGTCACCCAGGCTTTATTGTGGTCGGCAGGGAGGGTTCTGTGGGGGCGCTCGGTTATGGCCTTGGAATTGCTCGGGACCTTGGGGCTGTTCGGCCAGGCAGCTTTGGGAACAACAACAACAACAACCCTTTCAGCTACTCTATATCCTTCCTAAGCTTCATAAAATCGTCTAAATGCAGTAGAAAAAAAAAAAAAAGTACCGTACGTCACCGGTACAGAAGGGGTTAAATGTCTGCCTCCTCTCAGGTTGTCAATTTCAATACTTTTACCCATTTAGCTAAGAATCATAATTTGTGCCCACCGCCGAAGGTGATTCACTTATTTAGAACACTAGGCTGTTATTGTGGAGGAACCGGCCATCAGCCGTGACATTTTTCTACCAAAAAATGTACAAATTAATCTCGAAGGGGGATCTAATGGATGTTTTTTTTTAAAGTTTGATGGAGGTCTAGGGAGGACACTAAATAATAAATGAATGTATAAATAAATAAGACGATTATATATCCATTTATCGAATACTGGATATCAACCAAATTATGTACTCAAACCCAACTGCACACTGAATAGTCTAATGCTTAAGTGAATGGAAAGGACATTTAATATATAAGTTACTATGCTGGTCCTATCCAGAGTGAGGTTTAGCATCCTCTACCCAACCTTAGCCACTTCTGTCTGTCTTTTTTACTGTCCTACTTTTCCTTCTGGGGGCAGGGGCCAGGGAATCCTCCTCCCCTCGTAAATCCACCTACTACAGGTAGCGCCAACGAACTTGACAATAATCTTAATCCCTTAACTTCTTATAACTCAAAATGAATGAGTTGACATTTCTATCATTTGGGAAGAGCCCGCCAGGAAATAGGTGTGGACATTTACAGTCAGTTTGCTATAGGCCCTTTTGAGTTATGAGAAGTTAAGGGGTCAAGATTATTGTCAAGTTCGTTGGCGTAGCGCCAACGAACTTGACACTATAGGCGAGACAGAGTAAGGGGCGAAGGAACACGAAAGTGTTTGGCCAGGCAGCCTAGAGAACGATTGCTACTACATATGATAGTCTATACTCTGTTTCTGTTCAACTGACGGTAAATTGCAAAGGTCACATAAAGATTTCTCAGTTACTGGTAATTAGAAGATTTTGTAGTGAAATATGGTGCTGATTATATAAACTTGATTTTAACATGATGCAGAGACATTGTAGTTTCATATCTTTCCATTAAGTATAGAGTAATTAGCTGCTAGGGGATTCAATTTATCGTCAGCTGAAAAGAAACCGAGTCTAGTTTCCTTATCATAAAGAGGCTATGACGTCGAGGGCAAGGAATAAGCTATAATTTCATTGGTTTTAATGCCTCTCACCTCACCTTATACATACATACAAGTTTAAAGACCGTTTTGTCCACAGAGAATGTGGTTACAGTCTCACTTCCTAAATGGCAGCTTTCCAAGCGGCCCTGTCAAGGGCTGCCTCTGTTGTCAAGTTCTTTATTTTGAGATCGGACCGGAGTACCCGAGCCCACGTCATTCTAGGTCAACCCCTACGCACAGCTCCCCCCACGTTCACAGTCCAGCATTTCTTCACTCAGTTCTGATCATCCATTCTCTCCACATGTCCAAACCAACCAAGTCGGCTCGTGCACATCACTTCACTGACACTCCTTAATTTACGACATCTTTAACTATCCGGCCCCAGAGAAGTAGAACTGTAGAATATACATAAATCACCATAAACCAGGTACAGTACTGACCCTCTGTTTCTCGGCTGCTTCTTGAGTTTCGTCCAACATTCGTTCAATGTCCTCGATGTTCAGCATTTCGTTCACCTGTTTCAGCGCTTCATTGCCGACTCGTAGACTGTCCACCACCTGAAATATTAATAGGGAGAATTAATTCACTTGATAATAATAATAATAATAACAATATTAATTATAAGCATGTTACTTATTTCTCACAAGCGCCAATTTTTCTGCAGAATTCACTGGCGATAGAAAAACCCCACAAATCACCTAAATTACTGTAACACAAAACTCATATATATTACGCATCATTCAGTTACTAGCAGTAACAAATAGCCTAAGCCCTATAGCCATCCATCACGACATCCCTCTCGAGATCACAGCTTCTTTCAAAGAGAAAATTCTTAAGTTGTCTCTTGAAGCACTCAACAGAACTTAGTTGTCTCATGGTCAGTGGCAGTCTGTTATGTATATACATGCTCAGATTAATATGCAGGAGTCGAAACTGCATAATAAATCGTAGGCTTGTGCATAACTTATACATAGATTTTTTTTTAACTGTCTTGATAGCGTAATGCATAAATGCGCAGAATTTCGGTGTGAGTATCCTAGGTTAGAGTCCTTGGAGTGCCACATGTATTTGTTGATTTCATTAATTGAGTTTACAAGTATACAGTACAGTACAGTAGTTGGTTGGTGACAAAATATTTGATTTAAACACATGGATGTTCCTTGCCTCTACCGCCTCCTCCCCCAACCCATTCCAGCCATCTATACTCCTATATGGGGAGCTAAATTTCTTTACATATTTACGGAAAATACCCTTCTTCAATTTATATCTAGTCTCTTCTGATAACTCAGAAGAGCTGGATGGTGCCAACATCTCAGCCTGGCCAGGTGGACTCCGTCCTCGCGAGGCAGGGAGGATTCAGAAGGATGGATTTCGGGAGGTTGTGCCTGCAGCTGCGTGTTGTCTATGAGTGTTTGGATGGAACGGCAAGAGATATGAGTATGGATGAGCTTCTGGAAGCTGGTTTGGGGTGGGCAGGGAGGGAGAGAAGACAGTATTTGTGTGTGATACCGTGTGCTGGGTGTTGTTTTGATATTTCTTGGTGTCTGTGGGTGTGTTGCCATGTAGTGTAGTGGGTGGTGTTAGTTCGATGAGGCTGCAGCCAGGAATTGAGTGCCTCTCATGTCCAGATGGTCTTTGACTTTGAGGACTTTGGTTTCTTGATGTAGGTGATCTGTAGGTGTAGTAGCTGTGCAGCTTGTGATGATCTTTAGGGCTTTATTTTGAATAGTCTGTAAGGTCTTGTGATGTGTTTCAGCTAGGTTAGAAGCCCAGGCAGGGCTTGCATATTCCATCATTGATCTTATGTATTGTTTGTAAACTGTGGTGGTGGTTTCTTTGTTGTGTCCAAATTTTGTGTGGGCAAGTGACCTGAGGGTGTTAAGTCTGGGTGTCAGTTTATGTTTCATGTTTGTAGTATGCTGTTTGAATATCATTAGAGAATCATATGTTACTCCTAAGATTTTGGGTGAGTGTGTGTACTTACACTAGTTGTATTTGCGGGAGTGAGCATGCTCGTTAATTCCCGCCTCCTAAGATATGTTTGTCATACCGTGCTTTGAAACTATGCACTGATGGTGCAGACACTACTTCGGCTGGCAATTTGTTCCACCCACTAATCGAGTTGGTAGGAAATCTTTTACTTTTCAGATCAGATTTACTATTTAGCACTTTTAGTTTGTAGCTGTGACCTCTTGTCCTCTCACCTCCATCCCTCTCTATAAAGTTTTCTTGGTCGAGTTTGTCAATACCTCTAACACATTTATATATCTGAATTTGCTGTCCTCGTTTCCTTCTCTGTTCCAGTGTAGGTAGATTCAATCTCTTGAGCCTCTCTTGGTACTCCAAATTTTCCAAACCTGGGATCATCTTCGTAGCTGCTCTCTGTACCCTCTCAATTTTGTGTGTTAGAGGTGTGTTGTTTATGGTGAGTTGCGGGGTGTATTTGTGTTCTGCTGTTCAGCTTGGGAGGAGGGTTGCGGTGGATTTGGCTGGGGCTAAATTGAGTCTGTTTGTAGTGCACCAGTCATGTAATGTGTTGAGATAGGGTTGAAGGAGAAGTGTTGCTGTGTCTGGGTTTTGGTGTGTGCATGTGAGTGTTATGTCGTCTGCGTAGGAGGCTATGTTTATTTATTTTATTTTATTTTTCTATGTGAATGAGGAAGACAAAAGGCATAACTGCCTGCAGGGAGTGCCTCCCCCAGTTTTGAAAGAGTGACAGGGCCAAAATCAAGGGACATTTGAGCTAAAATGCCTGGACACACAGTGTTTGAAGTAATTTAAGTCATAGGAAGAGGGAAAGACTGATTGTGGGAGAGAGTTCCAGAGCTCAGCAGTTGAATAGAAGAAAGTCTGAGAATAGTGTTTCACTCTTGGGTTGGAGAGTTCCACAGAGTAGGGGTGCGATTGTGTTGGAAGGCGGGTACTACGTACCCTACGTAAAGGAGGTGGTATACACTGGGAAAGCTCCGAGGTGGGGTGTATGGGGTGTAGTTATAATTATCATACATGTACAGATTGAAGAGTGCGGGCGACAGGACGGATCCTTGCGGGACTCCGTTTGTGAAATTTCTGATGCTAGATGACTGACCGGCAAAAAGATATGTACAAAGGAGTACAAAGGAAATCAAGCAACAACAGATCTAGTGACCCTTCTAGGCTGCTTGTCCTCCAAAACACTGAGGATCAAGTGTCCAAACAGTGGTTTAGAGTGGGTAAGGGAACATTGGAAAGGGAACTACTGCCCTGGAACTAATGTCCATGGCAGTACTAGGAAGTTAGTAGGGGACATATGGGTTAGTAACTGAGGGGAGGATAAAATAAAGTTATTCATTTACAAACGCAGTCAGTCGCGGGTTTGATGCGAGATATTTGTCTAGGCGGAGTTTAAATGAATCAACAGTGCTGCAGTCTATAACGTCTCGGGGAAGCCCATTCCACAAGTTGACAACTCGATTGAAGAAGAAATTCTTAGATTCGTGTGAGTTAAAAGATTTACCAATAATTTTGCAACCGTTTCCCCGCGTGTAATTAGATTGGTCGATAGTGAAGTACTTACTACAGTTCATATTGTCGATGCCTTTGATGATTTTGAACACTTGAATTAAGTCACCTCTTAATCTGCGCTGGGTTAAAGGAAATAGATTTAATTCTCTAAGACGCTCTTCGTATGGTTTGTTCTTTAGGCTAGGTATCATTTTGGTAACTCTACGTTGAACTCGTTCTAGCTTGTTTATGTCTTTTTGGTAATAAGGGCACCAGCATTGAACGCAGTATTCCAGAAGAGGGCGGACTAAGGAATTGTAAAGGGTTAGGATAACGTCTTTGGATTTATGCTCAAATGACCTGCCTATAAAGCCAATTATTTTGTTTGCCTTCTTAACAACTTCTGAACATTGTTGACTCGGTTTTAGGTTACTCGATATTGTTACTCCCAGATCGGTTTCTCTGTTTACATTCTTAAGCTGAGTGCCATTCATCGAATAGTTTGCTTTCTCATTTAGGTATCCGATATGTAGTACTTTACATTTATCCGCATTGAAACTCATTTGCCAAATTTGAGCCCAATGTGACAATTTATCTAGATTGTGTTGCATATCGTCAACTTGATCTTTTGAGAGTACGCTATTTGCAATTTTTGTATCGTCAGCAAATTTTGAGATTGTACAGGTGAGACCCTCATCTATGTCGTTGATGTAAATTAGAAAGAGAATTGGTCCTAGTACCGATCCCTGGGGTACCCCGCTACTTACATTGGTCCATTTAGATGCCTTACCGTTTATGACTACTCTTTGCTTTCTGTCGCTGAGCCAATTTTCTATCCATTTCAACACACCGTCTTGTATTCCATGCGCTTTTAGTTTTAGCAGTAAACGTTTGTGGGGAACTTTGTCAAAGGCCTTTTGAAAATCAAGGTATATAATATCTACAGCTTTACTCTCATCGTAGAGGTTGAGGATATCGTGGAAGAAGTCTAAGAGGTTTGTTAAACAGGAACGTTTTTTTACGAAAGCCGTGTTGAGTATCTTTAAGTATGTTATTTTCCTCTAAGTGATTTACGAGTCTGTCTCTTATGACCGTTTCTAGCATTTTACATACAACTGAGGTTAAGCTAATTGGACGATAGTTACTGGGTAGGGATTTGCTGCCTTTTTTTAATATCGGTGTTACGTTTGCTATCTTCCACTGATCAGGCATAGTTCCAGACTGCAAGGATTTATTGAATAGTAATGTCAGTGGTTTGGAGAGCTCATCCTTAGCTTCCTTTAGAACTCTAGGTGAGATTGTATCAGGTCCAGGCGTTTTATTTACCTTGAGTTTATCTAAACAATTCAATACTTCTCTCTCTGTAACGGTGATATTGCTTAGAACATCTGAATTATCAATCTGAATCGGCGATGGTGTAGGGATATCACTGAGGTCTTCGGTTGTAAAAACTGATGCAAAGAAGGTATTGAGGGCATTACTCATTTGTACTTCGTCTTTGGTGTATTCTCCATTTTCATCGACTAACGGCCCAACAGTTGAAGTAACTACTTTTTTCTTTCTGATATAACTATAGAATTCTTTCGGGTTTGTTTTACTTTGATTCGCAATATGTAACTCTAGGGTCTTTTTACTTTGCTTAATTAACTTTTTGGCTTTGCGTCGTAGCTCTACAAATTTCACCCGTTCTTCGTCATTTTGTGAGGATTTTAATCTATCATTAGCAAATTTTTTAGCAAGCAGGCAGTTTGAAATATCTTTATTCCACCATTTGGGCTTATTATTATGGCCTGGACGCCGTATTTTCGATGGTATGCAGTCTTGCACTGCTTTTAGGTAAGTGGTTTCGAATAACTTCCAAGATGTATTATGTCGTTATTGTTAATTAAAGAGCTCCAGTCAGTTTCTTTAAACATAGCTCTAAGTTTATGAAAGTTTGCTTTCTTGAAATTAGGGACTTTTTCTATGCTACTATTTGGTTCGTTACTAGTAAAGTTTAAAGTGAAAGTTATCGTACGATGGTCGCTGTTACTGAATTCATCACTAACATTCAAATTCTCTATTAATTCTTCTTTTGTTGCAAGTACAATGTCAAGAACGTTATTACCACAGGTCGGTGTTCGAACAAATTGATAAAGCGAACTCTCTTGCAAGTTCGTATACAAGTCATGTCCGGAGTGTGAAGTAAGAGTATCGCCCCACTTGGTCACAGGTAAATTAAAGTCGCCAATAAATACGGTATCTTGTGAGTTACTTACATCTGCAATTTGTTCATAAATTTCTCGGTCAGTTTGCACTGATTGAGCTGGAGGTCTGTATATTAATGCAAGTATTATTTTTGTACCTTTATTATTCTTTATTAGCACAAAAGATGTGTCGACGTTCACAATTTGAGGTTTTGACAAGAGGGTCGGGTTAAGACTTTCTTTGATATAAAATAAAACGCCACCTCCATTTTTATTTATTCGGCTTTTCTCAAACATTACATAACCGGGAAGTGAATACTCTGCTAAAAAGTCTCTATCTACTGTATTGAGCCAAGATTCTGTTATACCAATCACATCATAATTTTCAGTAAACACTAGTGTGCACATCTGCCTGCTAGGAAGTTGGCCAGCCACCTTTTTGTGTTGTTGTGCATGTTTGTGTCGTAGATTTTGTTTGTTAGGTTGTGGCGGGGGATGGCATCGAAGGCTTTACTAATGTCGAGTGTGGCAAGTAGTGATCTGTGTGGTGGTTTGGCTGAGTTAATGCCGTTAAAAGCTCTTTGTGTAAGGTCTGTAAGAAGAGTGTTTGTGGAGTGTAGTGGCCTGAAGCCATATTGTGTTGGAGCTAGGGGTAGAGCGTGTGTGGTCAGTACGAGGCGTTCTGTGACTTTGGAGGGGGTGCAAAGGAGTGTGATGGGGCGGTGTGAGGAGGGTAGCGTGGGGTCTTTGTTGGGTTTGGGGAATGTAATGATGACACCATACTTCCAGATGTCTGGTATTGTGTTGTGTGAATAACTGTAGTTTGATATGTTGGTGAGTGCTTGTATGCCTTGTGGTCCTAGGTTCAAATCCCGGTAGATCACATGCTTTCAATAATTTCATTGAAGGTGTTTGGTGTTGGAGTGAAATTTATAAAAATAGATTAATACGGTGAGAAAGGCAGTTGAGGAGAAGAGACAGTGTTTTGAGAGGGTTTTACAGGATGGTAGTGTTGAGGTATGGGAGAGGTACAAGGAGAAAAGGAGAGAGGCAAAAAGGAAAATTAGAGAAGCAAAAAAGATGCAAATGAAAGGTGGGGTCAAAGGTTGAGTGAGAATTTTGAAGAACAAAAGATGTTCTGGAAGGAGGTAAATAGAGTAAGAAAGGAGGACAAAAGAGGGAAGAGTCAGTGAAAGATGCAAATGGAGAATTACTAGTGGAACCAGTTGAAGTGAGGAAAAGATATGCCGAGTATTTTGAATCTTTGCTAAATGCAAGAGATGGAAGAGAGGCAGTGATTGAAGCAGTGGTTGACGGAGATAGATTACCCAGGCCACCCAGGTGGCAGGGAATGAATGAAAGGATTGAGGAAAATGAGGTGCAAGAAGCAGTGAAACAATTGAAAGCGGGAAAAGCAGAAGGTTTGGATGGTATTGCCGTGGAGTGTATAAAGAAGGGTGGAGATGTGATAATAGATTGGTTGGTGAGACTTTTCAATGTGTGCTTTGTGATGTCAAGGGTACCAATAGACTGGAAGAGTGCA
>CM064486.1:68092026-68117016 GCA_032716605.1 Paralithodes platypus
GTTGAACCCAGTCCAACTGCTGATGGACTGGTCCTCATGGTCTGACATTCGAGTAAGAAGCCAGATATGGTTCTTTGTCTTTGAATCCTGGACTTCCTTGGTAGTGTCGACATACGCAGTCTCAATCCTAGGTGGCCCTGCCCGCCGCCCAACATTGTATATTGGCAGCATTGATGATGTCTGAGTGATGCTTCTTATCTTGGACTTGGTAATCTCTGGCAGGACTTTCTCTGGCACAGAGCCTGCAACCTTGGACTGGACAGCAATGCCATTGACTCTATGAGAAGTACCTGCTCCACTTAGGGTTTTTTTTTTTTTTTTTTTTTTTAAGAGACAATGAACGGAGGAAGGAAAAACACAGATAAAACAAAAAGGTCCATGTGCCTAAAGGCATCCTCCATTCATAAAATGTTTGTAACAACTGGATTTAAACATTTGTTGATTGTAAGTTTGTGGAAAGCAATTCGAGGAAGTGAATTCCAAAGCGTAGTAGCTCTGGGATAAATGAATTCTGATAAGCAGAAGTTCTGCATTGTGGAGGAGAAAGTGTAAATTCATGGGCGCTCTCAGCTGCCCTAGTTCTACGGAAAGATGTGGAGAGGCGGCACAATTGAAGCAAGTTCCTCGGAACAAATGCTGTGAAAATATCTGTAGATAATGCATGCAACGTTTCTTCGTATGGCTAATGTAGGAAGGTCCTGTGTGATTGCAGTTTGATTAATCTAATAGCTTTATTTTGAATTTTGTCCAACTGCCTCAATGCAAGCACTCCACTTCCACCCCACAGAGGTGAACAGTAATCCATCTGAGAGCGCACATGACTTTTATATATTACGGCCAACTGCTCGTCAGTGAAGAATTCTCGAACTCTGTACAGGAGTCCCAGTTTTTTAGAGGCATTCTTAGCAATGCTTCTAACATAATGTGTCCAGCTCAAGTTAGTAGTTAATGTTACACCGAGAATGTCAATACTAGGGGAAGTGGGAATATTTACCTCATTAAAAAATATATGGAGTCAGAGAATCTGTCGGTTAGAAAATTGAATGTACTTGGTTTTCTGTGCATTAAGGAAACTAGATTCTCTTGTCCCCATTCATTAATTCTAGAAAGGTCCCGGTTCAGAGAAATTGCAGTGTTTATTTTTGAAATTTATAAGATCGGGTTGGGTGAAAGAATTGGTAAATGTGAAGGAACTGTGGAGTGTTGAGTCATCTGCGTAGGAATGTATTGGATTATGAGTGGTAGATATGATCATTGATATGAATGAGGAACAGAGTTGGGCCAGAACTGATCCCTGGGAACACCAGCATTTATTGAGTGAAATTGAGAATAAAGGCCATCTACCATTACACGTATTTTTCTGTTATGAAGATAAGAAGAAATTAGTGGACTAATGATGCAAGGCCGTAGTGTGACATCTCTCGACAATAAGGATTGATGCCAGACTCTATCAAATGCCTTTGATATATCCAGTGCTATTGTATGTGTTTCACCATGTTGGTCTGTAGCTTGGTTGATTTGATGCGTAAGAAGGCAAAGAATGTCTGCAGTTGATCGACATCGTCTAAAACCATATTGCCTATCACTGATTAATTTATTATTCTCCAGATGCTTAATTATGTGATTATTTAATATAATTTCAAAAACTTTGCCAAGAGTGGAAGTTATAGCTATTGGTCTGTAGTTTGATGGATCTGAAGAGGCACCTTTTTTAGAACTGGATGGATGTTTGCTTCTTTCCAGGGTACTGGGAAGCATGAGGTATGAGTACACAGACGGAAATTTTTTTTGGGTCTCTTCAAGTCGGTCAATGTTATCCCAGGCCAGGGTTGTGAACACACCAGGGTAGATGTTTGCTGGCAGTGGAATGTCATCCTTTGAGCATTCCAGCTTCTGGATACAAAGGGCTGTATCGATCTCCTCAAACATTGAGTAAGACACACAGTGACCAAGACGATTCAGAGTTCGGATCAGTTCTGTGTTTCCTGTCAAAGACTTTACAGCATTGGTCAGCAGTACGTGCTTGGGTGGTTTTGTCTTGCCACTGGTAACAGCAAAGACCAAGTCACTGCCAAAGGAAGTGGCAAGACGTTGAGCTCTTTCAGAGGGAGTTTCACACTCACACTCTCCTGTCAGCAGGGTGTGCAGGAATTGAGTGACTGCTGCAGGAATGACATTCTGATCTGTATCGGGAGGCCATGGCTGACTCACATCTTGTTTATTGATCTCATTCCTCAACTGCATTCCTGCTTTGGTTAAGACATCTTCAGAGTTAGCTGCTCTTGCTTCTTGCAGGTCTTTTGCCATTTTGTGTGCTTGCCGGGCAAGGTCGTCCATTGAGAGGCTGCGTGGATAGATTAGAAGCTTTCCTTTCTCATCTGGGACAAAGCGTAGTGATTCTCCAAACTCGGTTTCAATCTTTCGGCGAACATGTTTCTTTGTCGCTGGTTTCAGTTGGATAATACCACGGGACATCATGGATCTCTCAAGCCTAGATGTGAGGTTTGTCATAGGCAGTACCTCTGGGTTGGGGAATAATTTGGTCCTTATATACAAGCAGAGTTCCTCGAGGGCTTCTGTCTCAACCTCTTCGTAGCGTGCTTCCTCGCTTTCTTCCTGATTTTCACCTGCACCCGACCTGGCGGCCGCTGGGAAATCATCTTTTGTGAAGAGTTTGTAGCACGACTTGTGGTAGTGACCCTCTGCAGCAACAAGGTCTCTGCTAAATAAACCAAGGATTCTCTGGTTGAGTTTCCTTATTGCTGCTCTGCGAATCTTCTCATCTGCTCGTAGCTCAACACACTGTATGAGTGGCTCCCTTGTCTTTGTTGTTTTTATGTACTTGCTTGACTTCTCGCAGAAGATACATACTTTGGCATACACCCTGCTAGTACTAGGGGCATCCCTTGATGCCCTCCTCCTGGGGTCGACGCTTGCTGATTCTATCTTGACACCCTTGGCAAGGATAGAATCCAGTGACTTCTTCATTGTAAAGAGACTACGACATTTACGGTGATAATGTATGTGTGGTATTCCTCCTTCTTCAAGGCCCTTGGCTGCTTCCAGGACTGGATCATGCTGCCTGATTTCTGCAGCCCTGAGCAATGTGTTCCAGGAGTCCAAATCCTGTGGTGACACCAGAGCATCGCTGTCATCATCAGAGCAGTGGATGATACAGTCGATCCGTGCTCTTTTCCTCGCAGATGGTTCCATCCTGCCGTCAAACAGTCGACACACACCTGCAAAAAATATCACCATTAAACCATGAACAAACAAACACATTACATGGAAACCACTCTACATATGTTTGCTCCTTCCAATAATAAATTATCCCCAAAATATAACAAAAAATCGCCAAATATGAAATAAACCCCTAAATATGGAGAAACTTGAAATACACATCGGAATAATTCTTGTAGAGAATCAAATAAGCTACAAGAGCTGTTAGAATATATTTTTCAATGTTCCCCATATTTAAGGATTTATTCTAGATTTAGAGGAAAATACCCAAAATATAGAGTATATTCCGAAATATGAGGAAATTTGAAAAATACCTAGGTACAACTCTGGTAGAGAATATAATTCTACATAGGTGTTCACAGTTTCGCGATGATTGTGTGATGGATTTTAAAGAAAATGAGGAAAACGCCGAGCGTCACGCTAAAAATCTTTATTTTTGGGTAGCGCCCCTATTGCATCAAAAAAATTAGACTAAGCTACCAGTGCGAGAAGGCTATCATATCTTAATGTACTTACAGTCACTCTATAAACATTTTAGTACCATTCGTGTTTAGTCACCCCAGGTGGTACCGATATCTGGCCTGGCTCATGGACTATAATACTCAATCTTGGACCCTGTTTTACCCGTTTAAGTTAACTTTTTGCAATTTTTCAATATTCTGTCATGTAAAGCAGATCAAGAGCTTTATTTTAAGTGTTGAATAAACCTTCTACTATAAAAACTGAGCATTTCATGAGCATTTTCCTTTACGTTATGTCTAAAATTATTGATTTTGGAAAAATTGCGATTCAGCAGAAAAAGGGTTGAAAAGGGCCTTATTTGGAAAAAACTTTGATGGCATCCTACCTAGCCAAGTGCCCCACCCCCTGTACTAACTACCTAGGGTGGATGCCATTCTCTACCTCTCAATGATTTTTAAATCCTTATCCAGGCCACTTTTTCATTTGCGCCTCTCTACTAACTCGGGCCTGGGACTGTAAGGGTTAAGGGGATTCCTGTTTTTCTTAGAACCCCCTAGCTTACCCCGTTTCCCGAAGAGAAAGGGGTCTCTGGGGGTAGTGCATTTTCTTATACACTATTTCTCTGTACACTATCAGAGGTGTTGCAATTCCCTATGTTTGGTGAATCCTCACCTGAGGTAGAATAACTACTATCTTGTGGTTCAGAAATTGGCAACTGAGGTGTAGAGTCTATAGGGAGTTGCGAGGCATCTCTCAATCTAGTGGGGACTGCCATTTGTTGAGAGGTATTCTTGCTCTCAGAGGGACGAACTCCTTCTTTTGTGGGACCTCTTTTTGGAAGATTGAGATCATCTGCTGGTGAGGATTTGCTCTTTTCATGCTCGGGGATGCTTTCTACATTTTTGCTTACCCTCAGCAACCTGTAAAGATGGTGATTTAGGAAATCACCAACCTTGATTTTACTGCTAGTGCATAAGTGCACACCATCACAAAGGTAGAGGTTGCACTTCCCATAGAACTCATCATATGGGTCCACATATCTCACCCCTTTCTGGGTACACAAGTTAGCTAACCTACCATTTAAGACTATTGCTTCACTAGTAGCACAATCCCCTCCATACATCCTGGGCAAAATACCAAGTAGCATGCCTCTGTCTGTCTTGAGTCGGAGTTCATCAGCCAGAGTCATGATATACCTCATGCTTTCCAGTACCCTGGAAAGAAGCAAACATCCATCCAGTTCCTAAAAAAGGTGCCTCTTCAGATCCATCAAACTACAGACCAATAGCTATAACTTCCACTCTTGGTAAAGTCTTTGAAATTATATTAAATAATCACAAAATTAAGCATCTTGAGAATAATAAATTAATCAGTGATAGGCAATATGGTTTTAGACGATGTCGATCAACTGCAGACATTCTTTGCCTTCTTACGCATCAAATCAACCAAGCTACAGATCAACATGGTGAAACACATACAATAGCACTGGATAATTATATCAAAGGCATTTGATAGAGTCTGGCATCAATCCTTATTGTCGAAGATGTCACACTACGGCCTTGCATCATTAGTTCCACTAATTTCTTCTTATCTTCATAACAGAAAAATATGTGTAATGGTAGATGGCCTTTATTCTCAATTTCACTCAATAAATGCTGGTGTTCCCCAGGGATCAGTTTTGGCCCCAACTCTGTTCCTCATTCATATCAATGATCTCATATCTACCACTCATAATTCAATACATTCCTACGCAGATGACTCAACACTCCACAGTTCCTTCACATTTACCAATTCTTTCACCCAACCCGATCTTATAAATTCAAAAATAAACACTGCAATTTCTCTGAACCAGGACCTTTCTAGAATTAATGAATGGGGACAAAAGAATCTAGTTTCCTTTAATGCACAGAAAGCCAAGTACATTCAATTTTCTAACCGACAGAATCTCACTGACTCCCATATATTTGTTAATGATGTAAATATTCCCACTTCCCCTAGTATTGACATTCTCGGTGTAACATTAACTACTAACTTGAGCTGGACACATTATGTTAGAAGCATTGCTAAGAATGCCTCTAAAATACTGGGACTCCTGTACAGAGTTCGAGAATTCTTCACTGACGAGCAGTTGGCCGTAATATATAAAAGTCATGTGCGTTCTCAGATGGATTACTGTTCACCTCTGTGGAGTGAAAGTGGAGTGGTTGCATTGAGGCAGTTGGACAAAATTCAAAATAAAGCTATTAGATTAATCAATAACCCTGCAATCACACAGGACCTTCCTACATTATCCATACGAAGAAACGTTGCATCCCTTGCATTATTCTACAGATATTTTCACAGCAATTATTGTTCCGAGGAACTTGCTTCAATTGTGCCGCCTCTCCACATCTTTCCCCATAGAACTAGGGCAGCTGAGAGCGCCCATGAATTTACACTTTCTCCTCCACAATGCAGAACTTCTGCTTATCAGAATTCATTTATCCCTAGAACTACTACTCTTTGGAATTCACTTCCCTCGAGTTGCTTTCCACAAATTTACAATCTACAAGTTTAAATCCAGTTGTTACAAACATTTTATGAATGGAGGATGCGTTTAGGCACATGGACCTTTTTGTTTTATCTGTGTTTTTCCTTCCTCCGTGCATGGTCTCTTAAAAAATGTTGTTGTCATCTCTTTGTCACTAACGAGACCAAATCTGCTTAGCATGTTAAGTTTGGTCCCTTTATTGTTTGAATGATAGATAGTAGGCTCAACATTTTGCTTCCCACTCTGCACTTGACGATCCTTTTGTCCTCTGTTCTGTGAGGACTTAGGGAAATCAAACTGACTTTTGGCATGGTCTAGAAGACTGAATCTATTTTTCTTTTTGTGTGTGGCCTCTTTCCAAGCATAGCGAGGGTCACTAGCACTAGCTGTAGCAGGAATCGCAGCCTCTTCTGTAATTGCTGCTTCAATTGTTGCCTCCTTGAATCGCAATACTTTCTTATTTTGCTTAATTGCACCTGCATGACTTGTGCTGGTGTTTGAAGGAATGGCTGCCACTCTCTCAATAACTTCAGTTCTAAGGCTACCTATTACTTTTTTCAACTCTTCTATTTATTTTATTCCATCAGGAACTTTGTTCTTTAGAATTGTATTTTCTGTGTTTCCTTGCTTTAATTGTTTCTTAATCCCAGCTTCCTCCTGCATGAGTTTACCTTCTATCTCACAAAAGAGACAGAGACTATCATGGTGGATGCTGGCATATGCACCTTCTTTGAAGTCGATGCACCACTTTAGCTTCTTACACTTAGCGCAAGTTGCTTTGAGTTTTGTAGTACTAGTAGCTGAGGTATCAGGACATCTCAAGACCATGCCATCTCACCACACAAACAAGACGAGTCACCTCAAGACCATGCCATCTCATGACCAGACCTTTTCTTCACCAGTCGGTTTCATCACCATACCAGCTCAATACCAAGCAAATTCATTACCAAGGCATCTCAATACCACACGTTGCCACATCTACTGTCCTGTACAGTGATCACTGGTACTCTCCCCCTCTCTCTCTCATCTATGCATTTAAGATAGGGATAATTGCTCTCTACCCACTACAGGGAAACGTTTTCGTTTATTTTGACACACACATATTATATATACACGTATTATATATACACTATAAATTATATATATATATATATATATATATATATATATATATATATATATATATATATATATATATATATTTATATATATATATATATATATATATATATATATATATATATATATATATATATATATATATATATATATTAGTGGCAATAGATTCTCCTCGGGGGAAGCAGCGGAGTCTTATAAGGGCAAGCAACACCAAGGTAAACACGAACATCTTTATTCTGGTACCGGTAACGTTTCGACATTAACATATGTCATCATCAGACCTAAAGCAATAAGGAATACATTTATTAATAAATTATGTTGACATTTAAAGCAAATATATTTTTAATAATAATTTAGAAAAACATAAAAAGTTAGAAATCGCGAAAAAAGAGATAGAAACAAACACAAACAACAGCAACAGCTAAACCATAAGTGAACTACGTGTAGAGATTGAAACAAACACAAACAACAGCAACAGCTAAACCATAAGTGAACTACGTATAGATATTGTAGGCTAAAATATACACAATACCTTAGAAACATAATAGGTTGGAGGAGAATTCGTGGGTGCCCAAGGTGGGCTTAAGATAGTGAGTGAGGAGGGACTCTGCTATTAACCGGGTGGTGTCACCAGAACAACTGAAAATTACTGAAAAATCTTTTTTGTTAATGGAATAGCCTAAAGGTTCACAATGGTCTCGAATGGCTGAAAAGGATGGTTTAGAAATGGGAAGTCCAGTTCTATAAGATAGACCCAGGTGCTCCACAACCCTCGTGTTTAAGTGCCGTTTTGATTGGCCTATATAAGTTGCATTACAGCAGCTACATTTATATTGATAAACAATAGAGGATTGCAGAACATCCGGGATACGATCTTTGAATTTTAAATGATGAGACAAAGTATTGGTAGGTTTGAATATTATTCTGAGGGACACTTGGGGATAGAAGCAACGAATCAATTTTGCTGCTGTAATGCAACTTTTATAGGCCAATCAAAACGGCACTTAAACACGAGGGTTGCGGAGCACCTGGGTCGATCTTATAGAACTGGACTTCCCATTTCTAAACCATTCTTTTCAGCCATTCGAGACCATTGTGAACCTTTAGGCCATTCCATTAACAAAAAAGATTTTTCAGTAATTTTCAGTTGTTCTGGTGACACCACCCGGTTAATAGCAGAGTCCCTCCTCACTCACTATCTGAAGCCCACCTTGGGCACCCACGAATTCTCCTCCAACCTATTATGTTTCTAAGGTATTGTGTATATTTTAGCCTACAATATCTATACGTAGTTCACTTATGGTTTAGCTGTTGCTGTTGTTTGTGTTTGTTTCCATCTCTACACGTAGTTCACTTATGGTTTAGCTGTTGCTGTTGTTTGTGTTTGTTTCCATCTCTTTTTTCGCGATTTCTAACTTTTTATGTTTTTCTAAATTAATATTAAACATATATTTGCTTTAAATGTCAACATAATTTATTAATAAATTTATTTCTTATTGCTTTAGGTCTGATGATGACATAATTATGTTAATGTCGAAACGTTACCGGTACCAGAATAAAGATGTTCCTGTTCACCTTGGTGTTACTTGCCCCTATATATATATATATATATATATATATATATATATATATATATATATATATATATATATATACATATATATATATATATATATATATATATATATATATATATATATATATATATATATATATATATATATATATATATATTTACATATATATTGCAGTACCGGTAATATGTGTTTTATATTTCAAATATATTTAGACGGCTTTGTACTGCTTAGGAAGGGTCATGTTAGCTAAGGTTCATTGAGATGGTTTGTAGCACTATAACTGATAGACGTCCTTCCTAATTTGAATAAGATCGCATAATAGTTAGCAAAACAAAATAATGTGACCGAACTATTTCATTTGATACCGTATATTAAATCATTTAAGATATGATAGAGGGTTACGGTCTATTCGCCCACAAGTCTTCGCCCAAACTAGGAATCTGTTCGCCCAAACAATGAAGTTCGTTCGCCCACACCTTGAAGTCTTTTCGCCCTCACTTTGAAGTTTGTTAGCCTCCCACACTCTAAACTGGCTTCTAAAGGATGCAAATTTTGTGTATTATGTTGACGACAAAATGCTGTCCATTCATAATAAAATAATGCTATGAATAATTTGTGTTATATCATTACCGGACTTAACTTATTTTAAATATCTTCAGACTAATTGGTTAACTTTTCATCATATTCATATTACTAACTCTGTGTAATGTTGAGGGTAAGCATTTTGTTTTAATTCACATTGTCTGACCCATTCGGTATATATAAGACTTCCATATGAGAGAGAGAGAGTATATATATATATCTCATATTCAAATAGCAAATCATACAATATATATAGCAATACTAGTGAAGCATTGTACAACTAGATAATTATGTCCTGTGTTTGAGTGTGTGGGGAGACTAATGATGTGACCGATTAGAAGGATTAGAGTAGGAGGAGGTTTGGTAACAGAGTTGTAGATGGGTGGAATAGGCTACCGAGTGATATAGTGGGATCAAGAACGATAGAGAGCTTTAAGATAAAATTAGATAGGCATATGGACGAGATGGGTTGGGTGTGAGGGGGATCTACCAGGTGTGGGCCAATCGGCGCTCAGCAGACCCCCGTAATCTTGTGTTAATCTCTGACCGTTTTGGTGGGGTCAGTACTCAAGGTATTAGTGAGTTGGGCCTATAATTGGGGTTGGGTGTGACAGGGATCTGCCTTGTATGGGCCGATATGCTTTTTGAAGACTCCCATTTTCTTATGTTCTTATGTTCTTATGTATAATAATTATATAGGATTAACTCTGTCACCTTTCCCCAGCCACTTTTCTGGGCAACTATATTCTGGAATATCTAATGTTAATTTTGGAAGCTTCTAAATATATGTTATTATTAGAATGTAGATCATGGTCATTATATCATTCAAACTCAGTATAGTTGTCAATTATATACATAATAGCGCCTCATAGTGCTGCCACAAACATAACTGTCGATCGAAAATGTCTGGAAATAGCCTGTACCTGTGCACTGATTCCTGTATAAATTGTATGTCAACTACTATAACCTCAAAAGTCCTACATAACTATTATCAATCGTAATATATTGAAATACTAACAAGAACATTGCTTATTCTCTTTTTTGGATTTAAATGCTCAGTAATCTTTCAAGTTATGCATATTAGTTATCACTGTCCTTTTCGTTGTGTTGACCAGTTGACAAGCAATGTTTGTGAAATCGCCCCGCCGAGAGTTCGCCCGTTAATGTCCCCCCTCCCCCCTCCCACCTAAAGGGGTACTGAAGAATTCCCACCTTTCTGTAATTTGTAATTTCCAAATGTATATTTTCGAACTTCAAATTAAATATAATACGCCGAGTATAGACTTTTCGAAAGAACTAGATAAAGTTAGGAGGAAGGGAGGGATCCCTGTAGTGCATAGTATCTTATCTCAGTTCAGTTCATTCAGTGACAGGAGAAGGTTGTGTTAATCTGAGCTCCTGCCCGGACCACTTACCAGTGACCTTTAGTGACCATTACACCTACCTGTGTTTGGGGGCAGTGCACTCGTGTTATATAAAAGTGGTATAGCTCAGTTTTTAGCTGTTAGTTTACTTGTTTTTGTTTTTCTGTACTTAGTTTCTTGCTCCTCGCTAAGCTTATTGGGATCATGGCAGGTATGGAGTGCGAGTCTCTAACTGATCTGCATCATCTTATTCTCCAGGTAAGGGAAGAGATGGTTGTGGTGAAGAAAGAGGTCTTGGCTCTAAGGGAGGTTAATGTTAAACTTCAGAGGGAAGTGGATTTGATTAAAGACGAAAATCTAGCTTTCAAGCTTAGCCAAGAGGAAATAAAGTCGAGTAAGGGGAAAAGGGAGGAAGTTGATGACAAATTGTATTCATGGCAGGTTGTTAAAAATACGGGTGGGAAAGTCACACTCAAGAAGCAGGATAGTAGACTAGGTATGAGTGTGACAAATACATTCTCTCCTTTGCGAGACGAATGTGAGGGAAAAGATAGTCAGGATAAGGGAGGGTTAGCCGAAGTGCCTGCCGCCGACTCAGCTCCAACCACTGACGCTGTGCTACCTACCACCACCACCACCACCACCAGGGGTTCTCCAACTGCAGCTGCTGGATCCTCCCGAGGGAAAGGTAAGTCTGTGTCCCGAGAAGGTAAGTCTGTGTCGATTGTGGGCGACTCCATGGTAAGACATTTAGTTAGGGCTACCCGCACTAAACTTAGGAAGGTTGTGTGTCTGCCTGGCCATGGAGTTGGGAGGGTTTTAGAGAAGATGGACCACATCTTGGAAGATAGTGGAGATAACCCCATTATCTGTCTCAGTGCCGGGAGTAACGATGTTGGTAAGGGTAGAAGTGAGGAACTGCTGCAGCAGTATCGGGATGTGTTAGATAAGGTTAGGATGAAGGGAGGGATCCCTGTACTACGTTGTATCCTACCCAGAAGAGGAGTTCCAAAGGAATGGACATCCATGGCGATTGGTGTCAATTGCCGGTTTGAGAATTATTGCAAAGAAAAAGCAATACCATTCATTGATAACTGGGATAGTTTCTATGGGAGAAATGGGATGTACGCAAGGGATGGGGTTCATCTTTCACGGTTAGGGGTTTCCACATTAGCTAGTTCTTTAGATAGGGTGGTTGTGGGGTTTTGAACAGAAATATTGAGAGTGTAAATGAGAGGTTAAATGGAACAATTTTAGCGTCAGGCGAAAGCGATAAGGATATTCAGTCTCATGCTAACAAATTATGACTATATTGCAAATGATAGTAGTGATGGTGCAACGGAAGATGGAAATGTCGTTAGAAATAAAGGTAAATTAGGTATAAAGAAAAGAAGTAAATTGAGAGTATATTACACAAACTGTAGGAGTCTATGTAACAAAATGAACGAACTTAGAGCCCTTGTTAGCAAAGAAAATATAGACATAATAGCTGAAACGTGGATTAATACAGAAACCAGGCATTTTTTAGCAGAATTTGATATACCAGGATATAGATTGTTTAAATATGACCGAACAAGTAAGAGGGGTAGCGGTATAGCAGTGTTTGTCAGGAGTACATTAAAAAGCTGTATTAAATCAGGTATTAGACTAAATAACGATAATGAAAGAGTTTGAGTAGAGGTTAACGAAGGTAGTGAGACCATAGTTATTGGAGTTATGTATAGACCGCCACATATGAGTAGAAATGACGGAACGTCATTATGGGAGGAAATTAAAATGGCATCAAGGTTTAGCAATGTGTGCATTATGGGGGATTTTAATTTTCCGAATATAGATTGGCAGCATCAAATAGGCGACTCTGATTCTGAGGAGTTTATTGAGGTAGTACATGATAGTTTTTATTTCAATTCATAGATACACCGACTAGAGGTAATAATATTCTCGATTTAGTTTTCAGTAACAATGAACATATGGTAAATAATGTAGAGATAGGGGACCACCCAGGAAATAGTGACCACAATTCTGTGTATTTTAATATACAATGGAAAGGTAATACCAAAGAGAATACAACATTAATACCTGACTTCAGAAAAGCCAATTATGGTGGGTTAAGAAGAGCCCTATTAGCGGACCCTATGGTCAAAAAATTAAGTCGATCCATGTGTCCAAATGAGTGTACCCCTTCTCAGGCACCTGTCATCTTAAGTCAGGAAGAGACGTCAACCTTGGTAGATACATACGATAATTTTATCGAGTCAGTATTCAATGCACAAAATAAATATATCCCCAAAAGAAAATTAAGATCAACACAGAAGCAACCCAAATTGATGAATAATAGACTATTAGATCTTCTAGGACAAAAGAGAGGAATATATAGAAAAATTAGGAAAGGCGAAATTCACCTACTTGCTTACTATCAGAATCTATCAAGACAGGTAAAAAAAGGATATTAGGAAAGACAAAATAAATTATGAAATTAAGGTTGCCAATGACTCAAAAAATAATCCTAAAGCTTTTTACCAACTATATAAATGCAAGGTTAGAGATGTAATTGGTCCCCTTAAAACTTCGATAGGAGAAATGACAGAAAATGATTTAGAAATGTGCAGTACATTAAATAGTCAATTTCTTTCCGTTTTCACTAATGAAAATTTGGCACAGTTTCCAGAAGTCCGTAAGGTATATAGCGATAGTATAGAAAATAGGTTAGGTACGGTTACTATAAGTAGAAATTATGTGCTTAAGGAAATTGACAGACTGAAACCTCATAAATCGCCTGGTCCTGATGAGGTATATGCTAGAGTATTAAACGAATGTAGGGATGAGATAAGTTACTCATTAACATTTCTATTTAACAAGTCATTAGAGACAGGTATAGTTCCAGAAGCTTGGAAGCTTGCAAACGTAGTTCCGATCTTCAAACAAGGTGACAAATCAATAGCATCCAATTACCGTCCCATTAGTCTTACATCAATCATAGGAAAGCTACTAGAGTCAATTATTGCTAGTAAAATTAGAAACCACTTAGATACATTTAATTTAATAAATTATTCTCAGCATGGATTCACTCAGGGACGTTCTTGCCTTACTAATTTGCTTAGTTTTTTCTCAGAGGTATATGAAGCAGTAGATAATGACAAGTCATATGATATAATATATTTAGATTTCAGTAAAGCTTTCGACAGAGTCCCCCATGAGAGATTGATGAGAAAGGTTGAGGCACATGGAATAGGTGGGGCGTTGTTGGGATGGATTAGGTCATGGCTAATTGGTAGGAAGGAGAGAGTCAGCATAAATGGTACCAAGTCAGAATGGGGAGCAGTCAAAAGTGGTGTCCCCCAGGGATCTGTATTAGGTCCTCTGTTGGTTGTTATATAATTAAATGACCTTGATTTAGGTATAACTAGTAGGATAAGTAAATTTGCAGACGATACCAAGATGGGGAGAAAAATTGATTCAGATAGAGATATAGAGTGCCTCCAAAGGGATCTAGATACCTTACACGAATGGTCAGGAAATTGGCAGATGAAGTTTAACATTGACAAATGCAAGGTATTAAAGATAGGGAAGATGCATACAAATGTTAAATATAAACTAGCTAATATGGAATTAGAAAACTCGAATTGTGAGAAAGATCTAGGTGTGTTTGTTAGCAATGATTTGAAGCCTAGAAAACAGTGTATAAGCGTTCGAAACAAGGCAAACAGGATTCTCGGGTTCATCTCTAGGAGTGTGAGTAACAGAACTGCTGATGTTATCTTAAAACTTTACTTATCATTAGTGAGACCCCATATGGATTATGCTGTTCAATTTTGGTGTCCTTATTACAGAATGGACATAGATTCATTGGAGAGAGTACAACGTAGAATGACAAAAATGATCCATAATATTAGAAAGGATGGAGTGAGGAACTACATGAACGAAGGCGGTGCTGGTTGGGGGGAGGGGCGTCGACTGACTGGGGACAGAGGTGCATGGGGGCGGTTCGTTCGTGGCCACCCCTTCGGGGATCACGGCGTCAGGCAATAGATAGATAGAATATTAGAAATCTTCCGTATAAAGAAAGGTTGAAGAAATTAGGCTTACATTCGTTAGAGAGACGCAGAGTTAGAGGGGACATGATAGAGGTATTCAAGTGGGTTAGTGGGATTAATAAAGGGGACATGAAAAATGTACTAAAGCTCAGTGATAGCGAAAGAACTCGTACAAATGGTTTCAAATTAGATAAATTTTGTTTCAAGAAAGATATAGGCAAATATTGATTTGGTAACAGAGTTGTAGATAGGTGGAATAGGCTACCAAGTGCTATAGTGGGATCAAGAACGATAGGGAGCTTTAACACTAGATTAGCGGGCTAGCGGTTTATTTATATGTACCGCCCAGCGGGGTGTTTTTAGCCAAAATAGGGCTGTTTACGTGATCATTTTCATGCCTAAATAAGACCCAGAGCGTAAAACAAGTATCTATCCCTCAAAGGGCATAAACAGAGCTTTCCAATGACACCATAACGATCCTTTTATGATGGCTAGTTTTCTTGCAACAACCGCGCAACGCGAGTGCAAAAAGCATGTAATTCGGCACTTTCCCCATACAATTCCGTATATAGCGAGTGAGAGAGGGAGGGAGGAGGTGGGATTCGTGTCAGTAGGTTCGCCGCGGTGGTCTGGAGCAGTCATACGCTCGCTACTCTCCTGCCACCACTTGTCTCTCTCTCTCAGCAACATTACGTGCTGAAATTGCCACACGACCTATGTCGAGCGCCGCCAGATAGTCCAGATTTATTATACTCGACTTATGTTGCGCGCCGCTAATTAAGGGTTAAGATACAATTAGATAGGCATATGGACGAGATGGGTTGGGTGTGAGGGTGATCTGTCAGGTGTGGGGATCTGTAGATCCCCGTTTTTCTGACCTCTGACCGTTTCGGTGAGGTAAGTCCTAATGGTGTTTTTAAGCTGGGCTTATAATTAGGGTTGGGTGTGACAGGGATCTGCCTTGTGTAGGCCAATCGGCTTTCTGCAGACTCCCATTTTCTTATGTTCTTACCTAGAAGGGGAGTTGGATAGGAATGGACGTCCAGGAGAAAGCAATACCATTCATAGACAACTGGACCAAATGCTATGGTAAAGATAATATGTACGTTAGGGATGGGGTGCATCTTTCGAGGGTAGGGGTTTCCACGTTAGCTAGCTCATTAGATAGGACGTTTGCGGGGTTTCGCTGAAGATGAAGCCTGTGTGGGCAAAACAGAGAATAAGTTTGGATAGGGAAAAAAACGATACATCAGCTAGGAATGTAATAGAACCCCAGTCACACATAAATGTTAGTAATTATGATAGCATTGACTGCAGTGAAATCGAAGAAAATAATAAGTTAGTTAAAAACGATAGACAATTAGTTACAGAAAATAGTAATAAGTTGAGGGTATATTATACAAATTTTAGAAGTGTATGTAACAAAATGGATAAGCTTAGGGCAATTGTTAGCAAAGGAAAATATAGACATTGTAGCGATTACAGAAACCTGGATAAATACTGACTAACGACATCTATTAGCAGAATTTCATATGCCAGGATACAATTTATTTAAATATGACAGAACCATGGACAGAACAGACAGAAGGGGAGGTGGAGTTGCAATTTATGTCAGGGATACTTTAAAATGTTGCCTTAGATCAGATATTAAAACAAATAGCGATAATGAAAGTGTGTGGGTAGAGATTAGCGGGGAAGGTGAGGCAATTATTTTGGGAACCATTTATAGGGCACCCTGTCTTTGTCGAAATTTAGGCAAATTATTATGGGAAGAAATCAGTAAGGCGTCTCAGAATTTACCGTTACATTTTTGGATAATCAAGTCCAGGAAGGGCAATTTCAACTCATTTTCTGTTTCCATGGTAAAATTGATGTTCTTGTGTTGTTTGTTCATAACATCGAAAACATTTCTGGCATGACTTTTCTCTTTGAAAATAACTAGGGTATCATCAACATACCTGCGATACATTACTGGCTTAAAGCTACTGGGACACATCTCTAGTCATCTTTTTTCATGGTAACAGAGAAATACATTTGAAAAGCTCGGCGCAAGACTTGATCCCATGGACATACCATCTATTTGCATGAATAATTCCTCATTAACTCCCCCAGACATATATGACGCGATCGCGTCATATGGTCCAGTGCGCCAAAAACTCATATGACACGATCGCGTCATATGGACTTATCTCCATGGCTCTCCAATAAGTTTATGACGCGATTTTGTGTCATATGAGCTCAGAAAGTCCGATAAGTTAGCTTACGATAAAACCGTTGGTGGCAACCTCAGCCACCTCCGATAATTCTAACGGCCGCAGTGTTGTTGTGAGTGTAGTGCGAGGCAGTGGCAATGATACCGGGGCTCCCGCCTCCTTGGACTTACTGGGACTTTAAATGTCTGAAGGAGTTAAAAGTAAAAGGAACATTTTGAGCACAAATCAAAAGCATATCTGAAATAATCTTCCTTAACATACCCGTGAATACATCAACTCCATCATACACTAGGTCAGCACAAATTTTAACAGTTTCTTTGACAGGAATATTAGTAAATAATGACTGAATGTCATAGCTACACATATAATATGTTTCCGGTATGTTACATGTTGACAAATACTCAGTTAAGCAATATGAATTTTTAATTGTGTATTCATTAGTGGTGAAAGGGCTCAGTATGGGAACTAAAAAAATAGCTAATTTAGAGGTAGCAGTGTTATAGGCAGCTATTGTTGGGCGAAGAGGTACAGTAGCCTTGTGTACTTTGGGAAGTCCATCTAAGGTAGCAGGGTTCGAGCCTGTTGGTTTGATTAACGTTAACTGTGCTAATCGTACCAAGGGATGCTAATTTAGTGATAAATCTGTTTACTTTATCTTCTAATCATATGGTGAGAATAAACATGTCATTATACATTAATTTTGCAAATTTAGTGAAATCATTCAGAATGGCTCGAACCCTGCTACCTTATCATTCAGAATGGCTGGAACCCTGCTACCTTATCATTCAGAATGGCTGGAACCCTGCTACCTTATCATTCAGAATGGCTGGAACCCTGCTACCTTATCATTCAGAATGGCTCGAACCCTGCTACCTTATCATTCAGAATGGCTGGAACCCTGCTACCTTATCATTCAGAATGGCTGGAACCCTGCTACCTTATCATTCAGAATGGCTGGAACCCTGCTACCTTATCATTCAGAATGGCTGGAACCCTGCTACCTTATCATTCAGAATGGCTGGAACCCTGCTACCTTATCATTCAGAATGGCTGGAACCCTGCTACCTTATCATTCAGAATGGCTGGAACCCTGCTACCTTATCATTCAGAATGGCTGGAACCCTGCTACCTTATCATTCAGAATGGCTGGAACCCTGCTACCTTATCATTCAGAATGGCTGGAACCCTGCTACCTTATCATTCAGAATGGCTGGAACCCTGCTACCTTATCATTCAGAATGGCTGGAACCCTGCTACCTTATCATTCAGAATGGCTGGAACCCTGCTACCTTATCATTCAGAATGGCTGGAACCCTGCTACCTTATCATTCAGAATGGCTGGAACCCTGCTACCTTATCATTCAGAATGGCTGGAACCCTGCTACCTTATCATTCAGAATGGCTGGAACCCTGCTACCTTATCATTCAGAATGGCTGGAACCCTGCTACCTTATCATTCAGAATGGCTGGAAACCCACTACCTTATCATTCAGAATGGCTGGAACCCTGCTACCTTATCATTCAGAATGGCTGGAACCCTGCTACCTTATCATTCAGAATGGCTGGAACCCTGCTACCTTATCATTCAGAATGGCTGGAACCCTGCTACCTTATCATTCAGAATGGCTGGAACCCTGCTACCTTATCATTCAGAATGGCTGGAACCCTGCTACCTTATCATTCAGAATGGCTGGAACCCTGCTACCTTATCATTCAGAATGGCTGGAACCCTGCTACCTTATCATTCAGAATGGCTGGAACCCTGCTACCTTATCATTCAGAATGGCTGGAACCCTGCTACCTTATCATATCATTCAGAATGGCTGGAACCCTGCTACCTTATCATTCAGAATGGCTGGAACCCTGCTACCTTATCATTCAGAATGGCTGGAACCCTGCTACCTTATCATTCAGAATGGCTGGAACCCTGCTACCTTATCATTCAGAATGGCTGGAACCCTGCTACCTTATCATTCAGAATGGCTGGAACCCTGCTACCTTATCATTCAGAATGGCTGGAACCCTGCTACCTTATCATTCAGAATGGCTGGAACCCTGCTACCTTATCATTCAGAATGGCTGGAACCCTGCTACCTTATCATTCAGAATGGCTGGAACCCTGCTACCTTATCATTCAGAATGGCTGGAACCCTGCTACCTTATCATTCAGAATGGCTGGAACCCTGCTACCTTATCATTCAGAATGGCTGGAACCCTGCTACCTTATCATTCAGAATGGCTGGAACCCTGCTACCTTATCATTCAGAATGGCTGGAACCCTGCTACCTTATCATTCAGAATGGCTGGAACCCTGCTACCTTATCATTCAGAATGGCTGGAACCCTGCTACCTTATCATTCAGAATGGCTGGAACCCTGCTACCTTATCATTCAGAATGGCTGGAACCCTGCTACCTTATCATTCAGAATGGCTGGAACCCTGCTACCTTATCATTCAGAATGGCTGGAACCCTGCTACCTTATCATTCAGAATGGCTGGAACCCTGCTACCTTATCATTCAGAATGGCTGGAACCCTGCTACCTTATCATTCAGAATGGCTGGAACCCTGCTACCTTATCATTCAGAATGGCTGGAACCCTGCTACCTTATCATTCAGAATGGCTGGAACCCTGCTACCTTATCATTCAGAATGGCTGGAACCCTGCTACCTTATCATTCAGAATGGCTGGAACCCTGCTACCTTATCATTCAGAATGGCTGGAACCCTGCTACCTTATCATTCAGAATGGCTGGAACCCTGCTACCTTATCATTCAGAATGGCTGGAACCCTGCTACCTTATCATTCAGAATGGCTGGAACCCTGCTACCTTATCATTCAGAATGGCTGGAACCCTGCTACCTTATCATTCAGAATGGCTGGAACCCTGCTACCTTATCATTCAGAATGGCTGGAACCCTGCTACCTTATCATTCAGAATGGCTGGAACCCTGCTACCTTATCATTCAGAATGGCTGGAACCCTGCTACCTTATCATTCAGAATGGCTGGAACCCTGCTACCTTATCATTCAGAATGGCTGGAACCCTGCTACCTTATCATTCAGAATGGCTGGAACCCTGCTACCTTATCATTCAGAATGGCTGGAACCCTGCTACCTTATCATTCAGAATGGCTGGAACCCTGCTACCTTATCATTCAGAATGGCTGGAACCCTGCTACCTTATCATTCAGAATGGCTGGAACCCTGCTACCTTATCATTCAGAATGGCTGGAACCCTGCTACCTTATCATTCAGAATGGCTGGAACCCTGCTACCTTATCATTCAGAATGGCTGGAACCCTGCTACCTTATCATTCAGAATGGCTGGAACCCTGCTACCTTATCATTCAGAATGGCTGGAACCCTGCTACCTTATCATTCAGAATGGCTGGAACCCTGCTACCTTATCATTCAGAATGGCTGGAACCCTGCTACCTTATCATTCAGAATGGCTGGAACCCTGCTACCTTATCATTCAGAATGGCTGGAACCCTGCTACCTTATCATTCAGAATGGCTGGAACCCTGCTACCTTATCATTCAGAATGGCTGGAACCCTGCTACCTTATCATTCAGAATGGCTGGAACCCTGCTACCTTATCATTCAGAATGGCTGGAACCCTGCTACCTTATCATTCAGAATGGCTGGAACCCTGCTACCTTATCATTCAGAATGGCTGGAACCCTGCTACCTTATCATTCAGAATGGCTGGAACCCTGCTACCTTATCATTCAGAATGGCTGGAACCCTGCTACCTTATCATTCAGAATGGCTGGAACCCTGCTACCTTATCATTCAGAATGGCTGGAACCCTGCTACCTTATCATTCAGAATGGCTGGAACCCTGCTACCTTATCATTCAGAATGGCTGGAACCCTGCTACCTTATCATTCAGAATGGCTGGAACCCTGCTACCTTATCATTCAGAATGGCTGGAACCCTGCTACCTTATCATTCAGAATGGCTGGAACCCTGCTACCTTATCATTCAGAATGGCTGGAACCCTGCTACCTTATCATTCAGAATGGCTGGAACCCTGCTACCTTATCATTCAGAATGGCTGGAACCCTGCTACCTTATCATTCAGAATGGCTGGAACCCTGCTACCTTATCATTCAGAATGGCTGGAACCCTGCTACCTTATCATTCAGAATGGCTGGAACCCTGCTACCTTATCATTCAGAATGGCTGGAACCCTGCTACCTTATCATTCAGAATGGCTGGAACCCTGCTACCTTATCATTCAGAATGGCTGGAACCCTGCTACCTTATCATTCAGAATGGCTGGAACCCTGCTACCTTATCATTCAGAATGGCTGGAACCCTGCTACCTTATCATTCAGAATGGCTGGAACCCTGCTACCTTATAATTATGGACTTCCCAAAGTACACATATACTATAATTATGGACTTCCCAAAGTACACATATACTATAATCGTCGCTTCTGATCGAGTCTAGTTGTTTTTGTTTTGTTTTTCGCTTTGTTGTTATATGTAATGAAATATAATTTTCATATATTTTGTATTACTTGTATTTTGGTATTCACTGAGTGAAGTACTGTTTTCATATAAGTGTTGAGTAATTGAAATGTCCTATGTTACGATTCCCAAGAACAAGCCAGTTTCTCAACTAATTACATCACTCCCATGTATACAATATGCTAACACTAAGAATGAATAAGAATATCAAAACAACACCCAGCACACGGTATCACACACAATTATTGTCCTCTCTCCCTCCCTGCCCACCCCGAACCAACTTCCAGAAGCACATCCATACTCATATCTCTCACCGATCCATCCACTCACTCACAGACAACACGCAGCTGCATGCACGACCTCCCGAAATCCATCCTTCCGAATCCTCCCTTCCTCGCGAGGACAGAGTCCACCTGGCCAGGCTGAGATGCGGACACCATCCAGCTCTCCTGAGCTATCAGAAGAGACTGGATGACTCCGTTGTCGACGCCTGCCCGGGATGTAACACAGCACCCCATACCATTAAACACATCATAGAAGACTGCATTTCACACAACCACTTACGCCAACAACACAATCTACACTCAATGAGAGCTCTGTGGGAAAGCCCGATCGTGGCCATGGCCTTTCTCAGGGACTCGGGGCTGTTCGGCCAGGCAGCTTAGGGAACAACAACAACAACAACAACAACAACAACTAAGAATGAAACCGTAATCTTAATTCTGTCTATGCATTTTGAGGACAATAGCTGTTACATTTTGAGAGGCAAAATTGTAAACAAATACTGCACCTACGTACAGCTCAGATTAATTTGCAATAGTTGGCTATATTTCCTTTTGATAAATGCAACTAAATTATCTATAAGACATCTACGGCTAAGAAAATACATATTTAGTTGAAATATAGCCTGTTTTTAATGGTCCTTAATTAAACAAAATAATACTAATAATAAGACTACTACTACTACTACTACTACTACTACTAATAATAATAATAATAATAATAATAATTAAAGTTGCAAGCAACGTTGTCCGGGGTTCGAGGTGTTTTTGCAAGCAGGGTATTGTGTTGGATACAAAAGTTGTGTCACAGATATCAAAAGATCATTTAACTTATCGGGCATGGAGAAACTACAGAAGGAACAGATTGTGCAAACAAACAAGAGCGAGGAAGGGAGAGATTGCCTGTATAAGGGATCTGCCTCTATTCGTTTAGTAACAGAGTTGTAGATATGTGGAATAGGCTACCGAGTGCTATAATGGGATCAAGAACAATAGAGCTTCAACTTGAAATTAGATAGAACGAGATGGGTTGGGTGTGAAAGGGATCTGCCATGTGTAGGTCAATCGGCTCTCTGCAGACTCCCGTTTTCTTATTTTGTTTATGTTCTCATTTGTGAGGGTGAGAGAGTATGGCAAGAGAGAATAGGATGTCATAAACGTAAGGAAGATAGCGATAAATATGAGAGAGAGAGAGAGAGAGAGCGCGGGATGGGTTGGGTGTGAAAGGGATCTGACATGTGTGGGCCAATCGGCTCTCTGCAGACTCCGGTTTTCCTATGTTCTCATTTGTGAGAGAGAGAGAGAGAGAGAGAGAGAGACTAGGATGTTATAAATGTAAGGAAGACAGAGATAAATGAGAGAGAGTTGTTATGAGATGGGTTGGGTGTGAAAAAGATCGGTCTTGTGTGGGCCAATTGGCTCTCTACAGACTCCCATTTTCCTATGTTCCTATTTCTTACAATTGTGTTTTGGTTGCAGGTATATGATAACATGGGTGTATAGTAAGTAGTGTAAATAACAGAAAACGTTTATGAGATGGGTTGGGTGTGAAAGGGATCTGCCTTATGTGGGCCACTTGGCTCTCTGCAGACTCCCATTTTCATCTTGGTTGCATGTGTGAGGGATCTGCCTCATTTGTACCGGTGTGCAAAACAAACAAGAGCGAGAGAGAAAGAGATTGGCTGTGTAAAGGATCTGCCTCTATTCGCTTGGTAAAAGAGTTGTAGATATGTGGAATAGGCTACCAAGTGCTATAGTGGGATCAATAACAATAGAGCTTCAACATAAAATTTGATAGGACGAGATGGGTTGGGTGTGAAAGGGATCTGCCGTGTGTGGGCCAATCGGCTCTCTGCAGACTCCCATTTTCATCTTGGTAGCATGTGTAAGGGATCTGCCTCATTTGTACCAGTGTGCAAATAAGAGAGAGAGAGAGATTGGCTGTGTAAGGGATCTGCGTCTCTCGTAACAGAGTCGTAGATATGTGAAATAGGCTACCTAGGGATCAAGAACAATAAAGAATTTCAAGATAAAATCAGACATATGGACGAAATGGGTTGGATGTGAAAGGGATCTGCCTTTTGTGGGCCACTTGTCTGCAGATTCCCATGTTCATCTTAGTTGCATGTGTAAGGGATCTGCTTCATTTGTACCGATTTGCAAGCAAACGAGCGACAGAGAGAAACTGGGTGTGTAAGGGATCTGCCTCTATTCGTTTAGTAACAGAGTTGTAGATATGTGGAATAGGCTACCAAGTCCTATAGTGGGATCAAGAACAATAGAGTTCAACATAAAATTAGATAAGACAAGATGGGTTGGGTGTGAAAGGCTGCCACGGGCGTGTCTGGCCACCATTTACAATACCTCTACAGATGGGACCAAGAGAATCACCTCTACAGTACCTCACTTGAGGAGTGGAAATAATAGAAAAGGAATTAGGACGAACAAAAGCATGGCCTGCAATATAGAAAAAGTCAAGAAGAGTGAATCAAAGAAAAACATTTATCATGCAGCATGCAAGCTTTTATATAAAGAGTATAATCTTAAAATATAGAGAATAACCTGGTACATGTATTATTAGGGTAAGTGTTTTTTATAGAATAATGATTGCCTTCTCAATAAGGAAAACAATTAAATTCCATTACTACTATTCTGAGATAGGTAAAATTGAGTTCAAATTATCATCCAAATATAGCCTGACTGAAATTGAGGGAAGGTATGGAAACACGGGTAATACCTTCCACTGGTTCAGCTTTTAGTGGGTAGAGAACAGTGTTGGCTATACTTTTCCATAGGACAAACCTGTCTCTATATACAGACCTATTTCATATGGACTTAATTATTTTAGAGTAAATTTAAGTAATTTGCTAAATGAACTAGACAAATTTAATACCCAATTGGTTGCATTGTGAAAACATCCAAACTAACTCTTCTATTGCAAATTTAATGGAAAAGCGTGGATACTCTCAATATGTAACACAACCAACAACTGAAAATGGCACACTAATTGATCATGTTTATGCTAAGAGATTAGGAAATATGAAGGTGAAAGTTATTCCCACATATTACAGTTATCATAGTGAATTTCCATTGAAATTTGAATGCC